>VBVQ01000998.1:0-42093 GCA_011636635.1 Tetramorium simillimum
TTCTTATGCAAATTAATCTTTAAATCTTTAATCTTTAAATAATATTATTCTACGATACTTTTTTATATTAACAGATTACGAGATTATTATTAATGCTATTATTAATCACTTAATTTAATTTAATGTTCAGTAACATAGAGTATAACATAATTATATTTTAGCTTTCATCGCTGAAGTCATTATAGTTTCAAATTTGAGCAAATATCATACAAGTATGCTAATGTTTGATCAGTTTTGCCAGATACAGAGCGAAAAAATAATTAGATATCTTTTATTCAAATTCCCATTTTCATTTTTTCGTCTCTACATCAAAAGCAGGCATAAGAGGGATATTTCAAATGGCTTGATAAGAGCAAAATTGATGCATCTATTGATTGAAAAAAGGTTCTTTGATCCCCAGGTTTTTGGTTTTAATAGCGACATTAACCTTTAACGCGTAATGATACGTTCACACTCAAAGTTTCGGCCTTAAGTATTAATAGAACCGGTTATTTATTCACTTGGCAACATATGTTCTGGAAAATGTTCGGTATAATTCCGTCACAGAATTGCGCAATTATTCGTTTTCGATTACTACAAATGCAACACTAATCTACAGATTGAGGGAGGAAGACTAACATTTTTATTTCGTCCGCATATTTTTACCCACTTAAAAAGTACTCAAAGTGACCCCCTCCTACGTTTGCCTCGCGCAAATAGAGAGCTCCTTTGAAGATTCCCGACTTCTCTTACATCGTGTATCTTATATTTGAGGCTGTTTACTTCCCCACTCTTGTAGCTCGATTTAAATTCGACAAGAAGGAAGTCAACGATTGAATGGAAGTCTAATAAACGACACGCGGAAGTCGAAAAAGAGAGAAGTCCAGCAAAAGTTACCAACAGAAATGTATATTTATCATTCGGAAGAGAGCGATTTAATCGAAATGGACGGTCGTACGTGACTCACACCGGCATGTAACGTCGACATAGGAATACTGGCGTGACTCTGCTGAAAACCATTATACGTTTTAATGAAAACGCGATCTTTTTTCTAAAGATTTTTTTTTCGCCTGCTCAAATTGAAAGTCCGAAGATCGCGCACGCGCGGTTACGAAACTCCACATTATTGTTACTCCATAAACGCGCGTGCGGCGTTTTTCTTTTAAAAAGCGTTATTAGTGCGAAGATCTCGCGAGGACGATCGTACCGCGCGTCTCTCGCGCCGCGACTGGAGAACGGCGGCGCGGCGCCGGGCGCGGCGCGTCCGCGAGCGCGTTTCACGCGCATCCGTAGTAAATGGAATCATTCATAGTACCCAGGCGTGGTATACCTCGGGCGAGCGATGTGCCTACTTGTAGTGCGCGGTCTGTTAGGCCGCGTGTAACCGCGTGGCCGATTACGGGACTTTTCTCACCGTTGCGCCGTACTACTGCCGGCACTCGTCGCTCGCCTCGAAAGAGGCGGTGAGGACGCAAATATGCAAAACGCGGATGATCTCCTCGAGATAGCGAGATCCGTCCCACCTTGAGAAGCGGAGAATCGAAAATAGCCGGGGAATTTATGCTTCCGATTTTAATTTGTTGTTTTTAATTTAATAGCGAAGAAAGTCACATAAAATTGTAGGAGCTGCGCGACGTTTCGCAATGAGAAATTTTCGTTTCTCTTTTTGTTAGAAAGCACCTCGGGAGAAATAATATTTTCGTTGAAGCGAAGTGGAAGTGTTTCGTAAATAAATTGGGAACTGCGTCGTGAAAACTCGTAGAGTTGCGTCTTCACCTCGGCATTACTTACGCGCACGGACATTTCGTCAAATTATCGTCAAATGTTAGGCTACGTTAGATAATTAAACTGTCGTTAGATAATCGTTAAACGTCCGGCAAATATGTCTGCCAAAGTCTACGTTACATATCTATCGTCTCGTCTTTTTCGGCCGGATTTCTCCCGTTAGTCATCCGTTAAATTGTCAAACTTCCACTTGCAGCTAATTCTCAGCTAAATTAGGGAGCAGAAAACGCGATGAAAAGTTGAAATCTAAAAGCCACGTAATAGTGGCAATTCCAAATTAATGGCTGCCCGCCACGCGATAGCCGCGTAACACGCAGGAGTATCCGTCAGGAACCCGAGTGCGACGTCGGCCGATAGAACGTAACGCGCGCGCCGAGATGCTAATTAATACGACAAAGACGCGGATCGGGACGGGACACACGCATACGCACATACGGCGTGAGTACATCTAAGTATTTTATTTTTACCGTTTATTATATATGTTCGCCTTCGTAGCGACACGTTAAACACCGTAAGTAGCGCTTCGCCGAAGGATGAGAAGGATGACAGTTAGATCTGCCTATTAATTTACAATACGAGAGAAGTGACGAGAGAAATTCAACTCCTTTGCTCTCCTTCAGTTTCAATCATGGATCAATATCTCGACACCAGATCGAAGACAGTTCCGTTCGTTCAAAATTTTCCGAGGAAGAAGCCAATAATAGAATTGGCGACAAAAATCTAGTTCCCTTGTGCTCTTCTAATGATAGAAGAAGAAGAAGGAAAAAGAAATGATGAGAAAAATTCAACTCTTTCGGTCCTTTAATTTCAAATGAATTAATAGACATCAGATCAAAGACAGTTCCGTTCGTTCAAAATTTTCCGACGGAAAGCTAATAATTGGCGATAAAAATCTAGTCTCTTTGCTCTTCTAATTATGGATAGATAATAATACGAGAGAAATAACGAGAAAAATTTAACTTTTTCGCTCCTTCAATTTCAAATGGATTAATATCTCGATACCAGATTGAAGACGGTTCCGTTCGTTCAAAATTTTCCGACGGAAAAGCTAATAATAGAATTGGCGTTAAAAATCTAGTCCCCTTGCTCTTCTAATTATGAATGGAGAATAACAACATTTCAACACCTGATTAAAAATAGTTTTAAACGCTCAAGATTTTCTGCCAAATGCGTGACTGATTTGACAATGGAAGCAAAGTGTCAAATGATCCACGTGTCAAATCATTCATCAACATCACGTTTAGAGAGCATGGATTTACATTTTTAGATGCGAGCGCTAGAAGTATTTTATTTTACGATTTTACAGTCGATAATTATAAGTTCGAAAGATAAAGCGCATTTTGCAAAATCTAAACTCGATTACGATTTATCTGTTAATGTCCTCAGCTTAATTCCGAGATCTCGTGATACCTGACGCGTGCTTTCTACCAAGGTGGAAGGATACGAGCACGAGAGTCTTGTTTAACGACTTTCATCCTATGTAATCCTCCTGCATGTAGATATGTGGGTTTCCGATGCGCGATTAGCACATCGTATTTTGTCCCCTGTTCACCTCCATGCGATTAAAATGATCTTTTTTTTTCTTTCTTTTTATCTCTTCAACCGTACTCCCTATGCATTCAGGAGCAACTGGAAGGAATAATTATTCCGAGCTCGTCGCGCGTTGGTACATACACACAGAGGCGGGAATTTTTCCCCGGGCGTTCGCGTGCGCGATCGTGAATGGTAACCGGGACACGTACACGTGACGGTTCCAATGAACGCGTGTTCCAATGAAAATCGTATATGTATTCCGTGCGTGCGCGCAGGTGAACGCGCGCTCGGAGCCGAGTGTGAAAAGAAAATCCTTCTGAGAAAGCGCGCGGCGGCCAATAAGCGGACAATTATAAGAAGGAAACCGCCGTCATTCTGCCGGCCGTTTGCGGCGAATTTTCGATTTCACGCTGCGAGGCCTCCTCGTATGACGAAGCCCGTGATGCGCGGTAGATCTTCTCGAGGCCGCGAAAGTGTTTCGCGAAACGAAACACAATGGGATAATCAATCGCCGCAATCCGTCGCGAAACGTCGATGATTTCATCGAACGCGCCGTCGATTCCTCCACAGCGCGGCCTGTTATGAAAGAGCGTAATCGCGCCAAGGACGGCGCTCTAGGCCGACCTGTCCTTTAACAGCGATAACAATCTTTCTCTTTGCCTTCGCGGCAACGGAAGGCAGAAAGTGTCCATTACAATCCACGCGTAACACACGACGTCCCCCTTTTTGCGTTTCGCAGCCGAGGTGGTACACGCGGGGCCTCCTGCGCCGCGCCGGAGAAGACCATGTCGACGAGGAGGAAGACGCGGAGGACGAAGCTGGTCCCGCCGGACGGCGGCTGGGGCTGGGTGGTCCTGTTCTCCGCCCTCGTCGTCAACTTCCTCATCCCCGGCACCGTCAAGTCCTTCGGCGTGCTCTTCGTCGAGTTTCTGCACGTCTTCAAGGCCTCCTCCACGGCGGCGTCCTGGATGCCGGCGTTATGCTACTTTCTGTACAGCTCGTTAGGTAAGCGGCTCCTTGACGGGGATTTCTCCGCTTCGCGGATTTTTTATCTCTGTCGTGTGAATTTTCCGCGAACACGATTCCCGTTTTGTTTGCAATATTTGTAGATTTAGATTAATTAAATTGAATTAAATTGCGAATAGTATTATAATAATTGCCGAGGTCCGATATAATATTATAATAACTTCTAATTATATATAATATATAATTATATATAATTATAAATAAGTTTCTAATTATATACAAAGATTATATTATATATATATATATAAAATTTCTAATTATATATATATGTATACGCAAAGATTTATTTTATCATTTTGTCTTCAATACACATTAAAAAAAATATATATATATATAAAAGTACATTGTACTTATACATTTATAAAATAAATAAAATGCTGCACAAGATATATCCTAAAAATATGACATAAAACACTTTGCAGGTCCTTTGTCTAGTATCCTGTCGGCCAGGTACTCCTATAGAACGGTGACTCTCATCGGCGGCACTTTTGCGGCCAGCGGAATGATGCTGAGCTACTTCGCTAATTCAGTTACTTATCTTTACGTCAGGTATAGTTTCTTTGACGTTCGAGAGGCGTAGCAAGTGAATAAGCAAACACAGCTGATTAACAGCTCTGATTTTAATAACTGCCATGACGAAACGTTGCCGAAATATTGTGTAACAAAGCCGGTTGTTGAAGCATTCACGACGAAAGGTCTCCTTGATTTACGCGCATTATACAACTTCTACGTACAATCCTTTCTGCATGTGGAATATTTAGTGTACGCATAATATGTACTAAAATGCTACGCGAAACATCTCCGTGCGTAGAAAATAAAAAAAGTTAACATTTTTCTAGCGTCTCTTAAAAATTTTTATACAAATGATTTTTTTTTTAATGCGCAGTTACGGTCTCATGGTCGGGATCGGCGCCGGATTGTCATTCCCACCGACGGTTTACATCGTTACGCAATACTTCGAGAAACTGCGAGGGATGGCGAACGGCCTGTGCATTTCCGGTAGCGCGATCGGCACTATCGTGCTACCACCGTTGCTGCAATACCTCCTGGACTGCTTCGGATACAGGTAATTTACTTTAAAAATCATATATCTCTGATGTAATGTCTACTTAAAAGAACATGGAGGAGCAATTAGTTAGAAAAACTGAATGTGAATTATTCAGATGTTCCTCTCGGCTCCCGTTCGAGTACAAGATATCTATTCTACCGAGAGCGCTCCTCCGCAAAAGACTTTATACATAAGTTCCGACTGCTTTCGAGGGAGCGGAAAAGTAGAAGTGCACTGCGAAGCGGCTTGGGAAGCCACACGACACAAAACCTTTCGCAAACCCATCGACGAAACCTTCGTCCCGAGAAAGGTCCCGCAGACGTCGAACAATGAAGCCTCGTCAATTCGGAAATTCTATTTCCTCCAGTTTCCTATGTGTACTCAGTAGAGAGAAAATCAATCCATACTGTACTGCAGATACTTGGTCAACGATATAAAACGTAATTCTTTTGAAAAATTGCAGATACTTACCCAGATAGGAACGCATGCAGAAAAACTTTAGCATTATCTTAATTATAATATTTTAAAATATAATCTATAATATATTGCGTAATAAGTCTAATTGTAAATTTAATTTTTAAAATCATTAATTTTAAATTTAATTATTAACATATAGCAATCTTTAAAAAGTTAATGCCTAAAAAATTCTTATATAATTGTAATATTAAAGCGAATCATCTTAGCACAATTATTACTGAACACATTTCAGAAATTAACTTTGTAATTATTGTAAAAACCGTATAAAATTGTACAATTATTATTCAAGTAATTTTTTAGTAATAGCAAGTAATTTTTTATTTTTTTATTTAAGTAATTTTTCTTCACAATTTTCTCAATATTTACAACTTATAATTGCAGAATCATCTTATGATAATTATTACGAAATGTTGTAAATGAAAAGAAGCAATAATTGTGCATTTATTACAAAAGTTTCCCATCTGGGTAATTAATACCGTCGAACAAATAAATATAAAACTTTGATAAAGCTCAATCTAAAGACAAATATAACGGAAATACAGCAAACCAGATCCAATTTAAAGTTTCATTTAAAAAACTATTTCTTTCTCGTCCCTTAAGAACAAAGCTGGATGCATACCTTACTTAAATCAGGCTCCATTGTCACATTCCAGGGAGGCAGTACTCATCATGGGCGCGATCACGCTGAACACGCTGGTCTGCGGCCTTTTGTACCATCCGGTCGAGCAGCACATGAAAGAAGTGCCGCTGGACGAGGGTATTGATAACGAGGCGCTGACCCTCGACGAGCCCGTCGACGGAAAGCAGGAATCGGCTGAAAAACTGGGAGAGGACGCAAAATTCGACGACGAGCCGATACGCAAGTTCTCGGAACTTTCGCGCAACGTGGTGCTGGAGTCAACTACGGAGAAGACATCCAGTGAGTCCAGGAATCCTCCTCCCAAAGTGAAATTGGATTTCAAGGGGAATGATACGATCGTGGGACTGCGGTACAACGTTGTCAGGGACGAGGACTCGCGGATACAGGAGGAGATTCCGCGGGAGAACACTCAGAATGAGTTTCGCATGACGATTCGTCTGGCCGAGGAAGATAACGACGGCCCGAACAGCAACACGCGGCGACAGAGTGCTGAGAAAAACGATAAGTCGCAGTTGGACTCCCCGAAAATCGAGGAGAACCCGAAGGAAGAGAACAGGATACGCGTCGAGGAGCCCAGACAGGACGACGCGCATACAAAATTAGCGAAGACGCCGGAGAAGTGCGATACTAAGAAGGCGCCGTTCTTCGACCTAAGCGTGCTGAGGGATCCGATTTACCTAGTAATCCTCATCTCCAACTCTACGTCGGCCATCAGCAATACCAACTTTATGATCCTGCTGCCGTCCTACGCGATCGCCGAGGGCTTCGACAAGAACTCGTCGGCCCTGCTTCTGTCCATAGTCTCGGCGCTGGACCTGGTCGGCAGGATCAGCGGCGCGTCCTTGTCCGACATCGATTTCGTACCCAAGTATTATTACTTCGTCGTCGGACTCGGCACCAGCGGGATCGCCCTGGCCCTCCTACCGATGGCGACCAGCTACACCATGCTGTCGTTCTTCTGCGGCCTCTTCGGCCTGTCGTCGGGCATGTACATCGGCATCACGACGGTCATCCTCGCGGACATGCTGGGAACGGAGAAGCTCAGCTCGTCCTACGGGATTTCGTTGTTCGTCAACGGCGTGCTGCAGCTGGTCGGGCCGCCCGTATGCGGGGTCATTTTCGAGAACGTGCTGTCGTACAAACCGATCTTCTTGGCCTTCGGGATCATCCTGATTTTGGGCACCGCGCTCTGGGCGGTGGTGCCGCTCATCAACAGGAATAGTAAAAAGGATATAGAAGCGATATAGGATTCGCGCAATTCTGTGCGGCGCTTTGACGAAGATTTTCCAATTTAAAATGAACATTCTGCAAAAGACTTTACATATTACAATCGCGACAATTAGGTTGTTGGGGATTCAGCAACGTTCTTAGACATTTTTAAATTGTGGGACAACGAACATTTGAATCGTTGTATATTTCTAAGCGAATTTGACACTTATGTTTCTTATGATATTTGTGTGATATTCCTAGAGAGGAAGGAAATCTGGGAAAGCTCGTAAAGTTTTTTTTTATATTAAACGTGAAGTATCGAGCTTTGTATCCACGAATCTAGCACGACCGTGCATATAGTTATCTGCGCAGCAGATTTAGTATTTTTCACGATTCGTGCCATTATTGCTATATAAGATTGCTACGTAAATTGTCATGTAACGAAGGCTTGTATAAACTGAATAGCTGTCATTGAAATCAGAACAATTTTGTACTTTAGCGATAAATTGTTTCAGATGAAGGAAATATCAATTCGCAAATATTCATTGATGGAATAGATATATTATGTATATCCGAGAGAGAGAGAGAGAGAGAGAGAGAGAGAGAGAGAGAGAGTGTAATAAATTTTATACCGTCTCGAAAAACAATTTATATAAAATATTTTTGCAACATTGCAATGTTTTCATTGAGTATCTTCTAGTTTCTACGAGCCTTTCTGGAATATACTATTACACGTCAAGCTATTACTGCTTGATTCTGTAGTCTATTAACATAAGTTAATTGTTAAAAATAATTTTTACTGCCAGTAACAAAATAGTATCATTGAGGAGTACCTATAAATTTATTTTATCGAATAAAAATACCTAAAACGTTAGAGGATGACGTAGATAAGAACATACATGTACGTATTACAGGAGTTCCGTTAGACGACTTTGTGCCAAAGTGATCAGGAAAGTTTCTAGTAGTTCGAATCACACATTCAGTTAGAGACATTTAGTTACTCAATTACATAATGGCAATTAATATTCGATTATACTAAATGTTGAATAGTCGGAAATACGTAATGATATAATATAACTAGATAGTTAGATCATGAGGACCATAACGTAATCATAGAAAGTTTAACAGTTCTGAGTATTTTTTATATATTTGAATCAACGTTTATCTTTTCTTCTCTTTTTCTTTTTCTACTAATTCTTTTTATTTGTGCAGTCTAAATTGAAACAATGAAGTGACTGAAAATAATTTCAGAAGAATTTATTATTTTTATAAACAGTATAGAAGATGCCGGTGCTGTATAGGGAAATAGAAGTTAAAGAAATATTTTGAATGAAATAAATAATAAATACCTTTTTTTATCCGATTTTATTGTAGCTTTAAGTTTTTAACTTAGTTCTACGATTTTTCTGACACAAGTTTCGTGTATGCGAATATAACGAAAAAGAAGGATATATATATATTGAATGACATCTTTCATAATCTTTTTCAAATTTGGACAATGTTGAGATTATTTGCGTAAAGCTATATGCAAAATATATTTCTGTACATATCTGTGCGTGTCTTTTGCTCAATTCTCTTGCTTCATTTGTTGAAGATATATAATCCTCGACTGTACCGCTTGTACAATTAATTTATGTCATACGAGTTTGTATTATTCTAACATTCTCCTAATTCCTTCAATTCAATTCCGCTATTATAATTAATTAATATATCTAATGCATTTCGCGGATTAAGAAAACGCGTTATTTACATGCATTATTTCTACTTATTAGATTATCCAAAAGTATGCTTCAGTATTAAATTCTAACAAAATAAGCGTGTACCTATATGGATATACAAGAAAAATGCGATTTCCGATATATATTTTTTATAAACAGTATAGGTTAAATTTTTTTAATCTTTGAAATAATTTTCTGTTAGCAAAAGTTTGATAGCGCGTTATCTTTTTCCAAATTTTTAGATTTTTAATATTAAATATTTAGATATTTATGTTTTAAATAAAAATAATGAAAAAGTGTTCAATTTAAAATTTATGATAAGAGATTATAATTAGCTAAATGTCATAATTGGTAAATGTAAAATGTTGGACGAATGCAATAATTGATTTGTGATCAATCTTTTATTATAATGGATTTGAAAAGCGTACGATTTTTTGATAAGATTTTAAGCGATTCTAGTTATCGTGTATAATTACCGATATAAAATATATATTTAATTACTGACGTGTCGTTGATGTAAGATAAAGTTAAATAGAAAACATCTTTTTTAAAATGCAAATTTCCCTTGTCGTTGGTTTTGTGCAGTTTTTGACGGAAACAAAAGAAGAAGCAAAATGGTAAGTAGAGATGTAAGATTATAACAAGTGCTAGAAAGTGGCAGGTTACGAAGTTGCTGTATCTCTTCGTCCTGTGAAGGAAACGATAGAGCGAATGCCTTTTACAGAAGTCTGAAATGTTAAAAATACAATACCTCTTGTTAATCATATGATTTAAATAATACATTTACTTAATAATACATTTAATAATACATAATTATCACAACATTCTCACGAAGAAAAGAATAATTACCTTCTTTTTGGATCCATTAAGAAAGTCCTTATACATTTCCGAGCGTAAATATCTCGAGTAGCTATCACTTTTCATTAGATGATATACATGCGCCTGGAAAATTAAAATAATAAGGAAAGTTAAAATAGAAAATTGTTTAGCTATCTCATAATGTGTACAACAATATAATATGTATAAAAATGTAAATTAATTCGCGAAAAATGAATCTAATCGTATTAACCTCGTTTAATATTCTTCTTGAATGATTGATTTCGAATAATTTTATATTTCTCATTTTTAATAAAAAATAAATAAAAATGTAATAATTTTTCTAAATTTCTATTTTTTAACTAACTTTGTTCTTTTATTTTTCTATATGATACAATGAAATAAAATAATAACTGAAATATATACCGCAGCAACGTCGAAACACCAACGGTCTGGCTTTTCGAGACCTTTTTTAGTAACCTCGTAAGACCGAGAATCGACATTGATGGGACAACTGGCATCCGTGTCCAAGAATTCGCGCCATATCTCTTCGACTTTCATCTGGACGTCTTTCTGCGGTAAAGTTTTCAATTCTTGAACGGTTTCCCAAAATCTGCACATATCATAAATGATCTCGTCTCCCTGATGCAAATTCAACATCGTATTATGTGTGTAGATAAAATATATATAAATATGAATACGAATAAAATAATAACGAGTTTACTCGAGGAAGAAGAAAAACTTACGCGAGAATTATATTATACGTACTTGAGATTTTCGCCGCTAAATTCCTTATCTAAAAAGCGTATAAATTGTTCTCTACCAACGGGATCTTGTAGGAGCTCTTGAAGACTGAACGCCCACCTCTTTACTCTTCTCGAGGGTATTTCTTTCCTATATATATCCGCAAATATAAATACGCGCGCAAAAACACATGTAACGCTCGGATGAAATTTATCACAAATAAGGCGAGAGATTTTTTTATTATAATAATGATACCTACGCTAATTTATCCTGCTCCCACATTTCCGGACTATCGGATATCCATGGATTTGTGAGCTCGGGTTGGGTGAAAAAGGGATCGTACTCCATGTATTGTTCAAAGTACCCGATCAAACTAAAAATATCGCAAATATCGATTAGCCTATAAACGCATATAATATATGCATTTAGCGACGCTTAAATAAATAAATATGATATTACATCATCGTACGCAACATGGAATAAAATGTGGAACTGACACTTTTACTTTCACTGTTTTACGGGACCGTTTAGACTCGATCAACTTTAATTTTTGTGAACGCTAATACAAATGTTCCCGAATAAGTGTATTCCTTGGTTTACTTTGCTAAAACAGATAACTCTATTGACATACGCTTCGGCTACTTTCGAGACCTTGATGACGGGCCTGTCCAGTCTGTCTTTCAGTGTCTCGATCTCCTTCTGCAAAAATGCTATCGATGAGGTCGCACTGGATTCTGCAGACGGCGATATTCTGCCACCCGCGACGCCCAGTTGCAAATGCTTACTTGGTTGTATGACAGATTTGTAACTACGACAAGCTTTCTTGATATCCAGCTCCGTAGTGTTCACGCATCCGGGCTGAAATATAATTTAATTGATAACCGATATTTCTGTGATAAAAATATTCTTCCATATATTTACAAAAATATTCCATATTTCATTACTTATAATGCAAAAATTCTTATCCCGATATTTTATCAATGAGAAAATATATTATATAAATGTTCTTTTATCTATTATTTTAGGAAATGTTACCATTGGCCGATGTACGTCCCAGAAGGCTCTCTCTTGGCTATCCAAGACTTTTCTTTCTAATTTATCTCTCTTCTTATCGACTTTGCTTTGTGCTTCCGCCTGCATAAAAATAAATTCCCATTTTCGCGAAAACATCTTTTGTAATCTAGCCAGATTCTCCGCCTCATAATCCGCCAATTCCAATCGCGTTTTATTCTGCATCGTCCTTTTGCATAAATAGACAGCTGTAACATTTAACGTAGTGCGCACCAACGGGCGTATCATAATACAGTTACGAAAATAATGACACGTATAATATATAAAGTTTGATATAAATCACTAAAATTGAGAATAAGAAAGTAATCCTACATTTCTTTACGATCAATTAATAATTTTTATATTTATTAAATATGTTCTCGTTGCTAATTAAGTTATTTGTTATTTCTACGAAATGACAAATCAAATAAAACTAATATAATAATATTAATATTTTTATACCATAGTCAGTGTTCTCAGGTTCCCAACAATTCGATGGCCAAAAATACGGTGTTTGAAACCTGTAGAATGTGTTGTCGTTCTTTACAGTAAGGCAGTGGTCATCGATAGGAAAAAAATATCCATGGGATGCCATAAGATGACCCACGTGAAGAGCCTCTGAATTAATATATCAATATGTTATACACGCCAAATTCATATTAATTATAGGATTTAATTAGGAATTAATATAAATTAAGGATAATAGATTTTTTCACCTTGATCATCGATATCCATGCTCTTCATCATCCATGCTATAAGATCTGCACCTACAATTATATATAAATTATATATAATTATTTTATTTGTTCAATTTTTGTTTAAGGTTGCTAGCAATGCTTAAATTTATACTTTCAAAAGGCTTGCATAAGAAAGTCCTATTGTCATATATTTCTTTTTAAGATTAAATTAACAATAGAAGATCATGCTTATGACATTAAAACATAAATATTTTTACCCGTAAAAACAGACGGTGTCTTCGTCATGAAAGTCTTGACCGTTTTTACGGGCACACCGGTAAATTCGTCCAACATCTTTTCCACAATCGACTCCATCTAAAAGGTAACATAGCGATATTATTTTATGTAAAATAACGATGCCAATATAAATAACATTATTTGGTTTGAAAAATAAATTAAAAAAAAAAACAGTTGAAATTATTTTAAATTGCACTAAAGTCGAACAAATATTTCTTCAAATCAGATTTTACTAATATTAAATTGTTTGATTTTATTCGCGATAATACCTTTTTGTAGACTAGGTAATTAGGGGTGTCTTCGGCGCAAGAGGCAGTGACGTTATATGTGGGGGTATTGGGAGACAAATCCGGGGAATCGTTCGCACGATCATCCTCATTTCTTTTATCCGCATCATCAACATGCTCAGGAGCCTTCTTGCTGCTGCTGCTGCTGCTACTTTTCTCTATTGGTTTTCGGCGGCAAGCCGATTTTTCAGAGTTCATAGTTACCATATCCACTCTGCACAGAGATGAAAAACACAATGATTTGTTTGTACAACTTGTTTAACATTAAAGGTATTCCGATAAATAGAGCGAATAGAATAAATCTGAATAATTAAAAATTTTAATTACAAAGTGATCGATGAGATTGAAGTTTTATGACAAAATTTTACAAGTCGAAAATAACGCGCAATAAATGTAAATTTATTCAATCTTCACGCTTGAAATCAATAAAAAATTCCAGCTTCGGAAAGAAGTTCGAGTCGAAGATTTTAAAATTAACTTCTGAGTCTTTTATTACGCTAGATCTAGCGTTAGATTTTTTTTTTTAGATTAATGATATATGAAATTCAGCGCAATATCTTGTTTGTTGTACACACGAAGGCCTCGACACATCTTAATATATTCTTGCGCAATTTTTCTCGCGTGAGCAAAGTTTCCACGACATCGATCCCAGCGGCCAATTATCTAATTACGATATAAAGTTCGTCTCGCAGACCTGACGGACCGTTTTTTACCCATGGATACCTCCAATTTCCAGTAGATCTTTTTTCCAACGAGAGTATCAAAGGACTGATAGAGTTCTCGTGCAATAAAACAATATCAGCCGAGATTGGCACATGAGACAACATCAATCGCTACGGCCTATTTCACAGTCACCCCCTCTTCTCTATCTACCGGACGATGGGAGGGTGGTTGCGAGGGGGATATCGGTAAGATATTGTCACCCATACGTCAATCTCGGATGCCGAATAGATGCGCAAAGAGATTAAAAAAGCGAATCACACGACAAAACGCAAATTGCACGAGTTCTACTTTATTTTACTACATTAAGAGAAAATATAGTTACTTTTGGTCTCAATCACAGTTTTATAATATTTCTGACGATAATTATGGTTAACATAATGATGCGTATTAGTTAAGATATAAGAATTACATTTCGTGTTAGAAATATTATAAAATTATGGTTGAGGTCAAAAGTAACTATATTGTTCTCTCAATGTGTACAAATAATAATTATAAGTCATAAAATAACAAGAAAAATAGAGACATCGTTAGCAGAAAAATATCTGATTAAATTCACGTTATAATAATATCTAAAGAAATATCTAGGATCGATACCGCCTCTTTATATTTAGCTGGAAAACCTACCTGAATTGTAACACCTTGATCCACCAATCTGTTCTTAAATTGCGCGAATTAAATTCATACACGGCTTAGCACGAGATTTATCGATGCGCCATCCCTCGTCGATAATTATTCATAAACACCGTAAAGCCATATCTAAAAATATTTTCGATCTTTCTGCTCGGCAGGGAAACGACGGCGATGAGTACGAGAGTATGTATCTCGAGTTTGCAGCATCCGCCTCGAGGGATGTGCGGGGCGTCGCGCGCCAGCAACCCTCTCACTGTGCGTCACACGACACGGAGCACCCTCCTCGGAGAAGAACGAACGCGCGTCATATTTGCGTCCAAGACCGCTCGAGGAACCTCCCAGACGGGTCTGAGCGGTCGTTCTCCAAATTCATCCCTTCACACTTGGTAGAGGAGCGACGCTGCGGGGTCGAACCAATTTTCAACTTTCACATCTCGGAACGACACAGAGAGAGAGAAAGAGTGATAGAGAGGGAGGGAGGAAGAACGAGAGGAAGAGAGAAAGAGAGAGAGAGAGCAGTTGCATTTACGATACAATCGCACCTCACGGTGGCTCGCGTGTTGACCTGTGCGAGGAACAGGTCAAGATAGTAGGGGGTAAAAGTGCGCGCGCGCCCCTTTCATGATCTACGCAGCGGTTTGTGTTTCCTAAGGGCGCACGTTAGATCGACTGTCCTCATGCCGAGGCTGCAAGTGCGCAGGTTTCGAGTGAGAGAGCCGTTTTGGTCTTGTGCCAGGGTGGAGGATCGAAATCCCGTGGTTGAGCGGCGACGGGAATAACCAGTCGATAAACGAGACACGCGGCTGCGCCTCGCGCCAAATCATATGATATGTCTCGCCAAAAGCGCAAGTATCTCTCGACTTTCAGTTTTTACACTTGGAGAGATACTTTGTATTTTAATGGCTAATAATGTGAATAAACCATTTTATAAACAGATTCTCACACACACATATTATAATTGTAATCTTGTTCATAATGTATATTAAATTAATTGTATGTGTATTAGTAATTAGATGATTAATGTATATTATGAAAGAAACAAATAATAAAATTTTATTTTTACCTTTTATCCCATCTTATCTCTAATTATATTTCAATGCAATTTATTAAGAATTTAGATTTTCGAAACTTAAACTAGAAATCCCGAATTTAAAATTGAAACTTATTACAAATGCTTTGAATTACAAACCATTTTTTAAAATTCTCGGAATTTTAGATAGTGTAATCTCATCGCTGTTTATGTTCTGATATTTTGTCGATTTTCGAGACTTTAGAGAAATTTTTTGGAAATTTAAGTAACGCAATCTTCTTACTTATCATCTTTCTTCTTAATACTTTATCGATTTTTATAAATTTAGATTTTTGCATCCAAATATTCAAACTAGAAATTCTAGGAATTGCAATTCTTAAAATTTTTATTAATTTAATGTAAAGGAATAGGAACGTGGAAAATTATTAATTGAACACAATATTTCAAATATTGTAATGTACAATTTATTATTCAAATAATTCATACATTTTTTCCAAAATGTTATTAATAAAACTTTTATACATTCTTTGCTACTTTGCGTTATTATCGCAAAATGCCTAATCTTGATTAGTGTCTAATTTAGCTGTCGGTTGATTTTCCTGAAACATAAATGGCGAAAGATAAATATAACGTTTATAAATATTGAAAATTGTCGTATAAGTGAAATTATTACACAAGCAAGATAGAAATTTTCAGTAAGAAATACGATAGGAAAAAACATGCGTAAACACCTAAGTTTTGCTTCCCCATTTGAACTAACTTCTTTGGGAGCATTTGTATTTTTATCTGCCAAAGGCGCGGATGATGTTTCAATTATCGATTCAGAGATTTCTTCGGTGTTTCGAAATGTTACATACTTTGTTTTATCTTCATCCGTGCTTGTATAAACTAAATATATAGCAATTTTTTCAAAGAAGGTACTTATTCATAACAATATCTCGTAATATATTAGCAATACGGTTGCACATGCAATTATTTTTGTAGCGTGCATTTATTTTCTATTTGGTTCTCTAATTCAAATTTCTTTGTATTAATTTTAACAACTAAAAATTGAAATCAAAAGATTCTCTAATAACTTCTCCTGAAGCATTTTCAAAAGTAAATAGGAATTGCACTAAACAATGCAGGTGTAAGGGAGGGACGATGCAATAGAGAAATTTCTTTGTTGCATCCTACCTCCTTGTTACCGCTTAAAGATGCATAAGCATTCTGTGCAAAGCTACCAACAGCGGTAGCCACTGCTGAACCTGTGACAATCGTTAAATCTGCAAATTCCGAAAAAGATGTTGGCATTTTCGGCATTTCCGGTATTGTGATTTGCAGCTGTCGATTGTCACCCGGTTTCACTGAAATTATTTATAATATACCATCGATATACATCCGTGTGTTATATCATTGACAATCGTGTTCCGTTCTCACATTTTTAAAAGCTAATTTTAACTATTATTTATACAAAAACAATTTAACGTTCATTACCACCGTAAATAAAATTGTAGCCGACGTTCACGTAATGTTTAGCCATGTCGAATCCCTCTTCCGCCTTCTTCGGATAACAGAGAGCTGCTATGGAAAGAGCACCCGTGCTAGAATATACTATTCGCTTGAATCTGCCTCCTCTGAGTCCAAGCACCAACCCAGCTATGCCACCGATAGTGATAGCGCCCATTCGTGGCATAATGTTACTTTCCTCACGTAGATAATCTAAAAGAGCTGCAAGAAAGATAATTGGATTACTATTGTGCAATAAATAATTCCATAAAGCATGTTGGAATCTTGATGCTTCTCACATCTGCTGTGTTCAACACCAGTGCCGATGGTGTCCGAAACAATGCCAGTATAATGTTGATATTCCGATGAAACTGCTTGAATCGACTTGCGAATTTTAGATACGTTCTGCTCTAGGGCCGAAGGTGGACATTCTGTACTATTGTATAAAATTAATAATAAACACCACATAAAATAAATGATAGAAATTCCTATATAAACTCTCATAAGAAATATTCAATTACGCTTTTTGCTTCTCTAACAATTTATCAAGATTGAAACATATCTTAATTGTGAATTAAATCTCGTGTTTGTGAGGTAATAGTTGTAATTGCAAATACTTGTGCTTTACCATGGGATCTTTTCACAGTAATCATCTTCTAAGGAATAAATAGGTAGCTCAGACGGTCGAATTAGTTTCTTGACTCCTGGCTCGTTACTGTAAGGTGACATTTTGTCTTCCGATGGATTCGCTGCTGGTTTTATTATGGGTACCGCGCATAGCCCGCACGGCATCAAGATTTTCTTGAAAAACTTGACACATACAAAATAGTATGTTTAGTGTTAGATTAAGTGTTTTGCTTACAAATTTATGTAATCACATAATTACCATTTCTCGCGTTTCTCGCGTGAAAAGTTGATATACAAATTATGTGAAAATTTGGTATGTAAATTATATTTGTTATATTATGGCTCGTCGTGCATTAATGAACTATACAAACACTCCTAAACTTTTATGAAATTGTCAACCAATCTGTTAGCAGAAGACGTAACCTGACGTAACCTACGCACTAACCATACTGACGGATGAAAGCTAAGATAACTCAATATCTAGAGCTCCGTTCGTTATAATTGTGATTCAAACAAAATTTTGATAATACGATAATTTTGATAAAAATTTTTTTATCACGTGTTTTTTTTAAATTAGAGATTTTTATCGAATGGCATTCTTTCCATTAAAATATTATTTTGTACTAATTTTTTAAGCTTATAGAAATATCAGCTTTATCTTAAAAATATGTATCTTTAAAAAAATATCAGACGTATTATATTTTTAAAATATTGGCTTAATTTTACATTAATAATATAACAAGAGAGAAATTCGCACTACCATCTGCAAAAATTTTCTAGGCAAACAAAAAGGAGTTTTTCTTTTAATTAAGTAAATTATATGAAAACTAATTTTCCTTTAAATTATGTAAATTTTAATTTTATATTTCACTTACAAAATATTGTATTACAATTAATTAATATTTCTAAAAGCCTTTCTCAAAGTATAGCATAATTTTTTATATTGAATATATCTGCATAGAGTTCAAGTTCTATATGATTATAAAACCTCATATTAAAATTGAGAGATAACTTTTTGAAAAAGATCCTTAATTATATCTTTTTTTCATACTTTGATACCGGTTCTACCCAGCTCTACCAAAGAACCCGGTTGATATTCGTCGCAACGATGAACTGGTTCTCTGCAAGTTATATCTTTGCCAAATATATTCCCAATAGTAAAATCCAAGATTTTGTGTATAACATCATTCATTCCGTCGTGTTTTAGGATAAGATTACAACTTTCATACTTTCACATATTGAAACTCAAACGTTTGGTTGTGCCTACATATCGAAATATTTTAGCTTTGTTTCTTTTTTTTCCGAATTATGCCGAATTTCAGATTGCATCTCACAACTACTGATTAAAGAATATAGCATACGAGTAATCTTTAATTCTACAGAACACACATTTAATATGTTTCAGTTATGGCATTTTATCCGAATTTATTGTAACAAATAATACAATAGAAACACATTTCCTTATGAATTTGTGTTGGCATTAGGTCCACGTCGGCGGCCGAAGGTTTGGACGACATTGACAAACCTACGATTATACTGAATACGTCGTTTAGCACGGCCAGTCTTCTTTTTGCTCTTCTCTTGCTTTTCAACCTAGTAACACACATACATATATCAATATTAATAAAAACATGAAATATATTTTACATGTACATATAAAATTACAGTTTCAAAGTTTTTTATAAAGCAGGCACATATTTAATATTTATGAAATTAATAATTTCCATCATTCATTGATGTTATAGATGAAGATAATTTCAACTAAATAATCAAGAATATAGCATCTCTTTACCTTAGGTGTCTGAGCCTTTACTTTGCCAGCACGTGCCAAAGAACCATGGACCTTACCTAAAAAAAAAAAGAAGAAAAATGTTATTTAGATTTGTGCAATTTTTTGTATTTTATGCCTTTACAATAAATACATTATTTAAAAGTTAAGATATTTTTCTAATATATATGTAACAAATATATATGTAAGCCTTGTGTCTATGATGCTAGAACTCGAGATTCGAGAACCGTGTAGCTAATAAAACTGCCACTTTTTTGTAAAAGCTACAAGTTAATTCACTACACGTTTCTTGGATTGAGATCTTAGATTTCTCAAATTCTAGCATCGTGAACACAAAGCTTGACAAATATAATTGGCAATTTGGAAACGTCTATATACAAAATATTTAAGTCTTTTAAATATGCTATACATCAGGACTGTAGAAATTGCACTCAAGTGAAATTTCTATCCTATTTTTATTCAATTTTCAGTAACAAATAGAAAGATAGAAATTTTAGTGAAGTTTCTTAACGCAATACTGTATTTTATTATCCAAGAGTTAACTTACCTCCCAATAAGGGTACAGTCAACTCGAGTACATCTGACGGAAGTTCACTCACGCACGTTTCGTCTGTCAATAAAGCTCCGTTGCAGTGAAGATTAAATTTATCTTCGATACCTTGCAGACATGCAATTCTTTCCTATAAACAATTAAATCAATTGCTAGTACATTCTAAATGTCTCAACATTTTTTAATCACGCAATCATTAGAAAAATAATATTGTAGTAAACTTATCAAAAGTGAGAGTTAAAGAAAACTGTCTCTTTCACATAAATTTACATATTATTTTTGCATTAGTGCTCATTCTAGCATCATAAAGTGAACAAATGCTAGGTTATCATTTTAATGCCGCTTGTCAAAGATAACTTCAGATATCAAGTTTAACATATGCTAAAAATAATATTATTTCAAAAAGCGTCAATACCTTTATATGTTGAATCTTCTCATTTTCCTCGCATTCGACGACAGTCGTCTGCTGTCCACGAATCTGCAGCTGCATGATGCTTGTATATTGCGGTACTTTCTGACGTACAAGCCAAAAGCCCTGCGAGACACGACTAATTAATAACTTTGAATAATTAATAAGAACTATTATTTCGATATTTAGCCAAGAGGAAGCACTCGTGTAAATGGCGGAGGGTAGGCATGGCACGCAAACAACCTCTTTTTAGGTTAGAATTCATGGACATATGCCGAGTAACTCTTTCAGATTATTAAAGCTTCTAACGCGAAGTGTTTAACGACGGGGGGTTAATGTATAAATGTCGACAGAGTCCTGTATGAATTTTAATTATTGTTTCGCGGACGATCGTGCGATATACTAAATATTAAATTGCACTTACCTCGCCGATACGCACGCGACAAAATCCAGGAATGGAGAGGAGTTTCGAGAAGTTTCTTGGGTGTTTCCCAAATCCACTAGTTGGCGTTCCGGAGGTTCGAGTGCCTGCGTGAGAACCAATCATCTGCCGCATTCGGACTTCGGCGCGTTCTCAAACGCATCGAAGAAGGTATTGCAAATATCCCTGCTGCATTCATACTGAAATCTAGTAATTTATTTTTCTTCAATTAGTATTCTCGTATTCTTTTGGTATATTTTTTATAGAAAAAAAGCTCTGTCAAGTTTCGATTCGGTTCCTTGGATCGCTCCTTGGATTCTGCAGACACGTTATATTGTAACAGAAATTGACTTCCACACGTGTGGAATTAAATTAATTAGCATTGGAAAATGTCGGTCAAAATAAGTTCAAATACCTCGCCGTCAGTTGAATTAAGCTCTTACCGTGATCAACATTTTAAGGTTTTTCTTTTAATAGCTAACCTTAAACTATCTGTAATGCATAATTCCAATCTTTTTTTTTATCGTATTTAATTCTTACTTTTGTGCCGTTTTAATTTTTAATTATCGTTATTATGTACTATTACTATCAATATTTGAAAGGTTGGAACGGCTTTAATTAGAAATAATCAATGTAATTGCATGCAAAACACATTGTGTCTTTCTGGAGTATCCAGTTTTTAGCTTCCTAAATACTTGATTTGTTCTTTCTATTTGTGTAGGGTACGAGGGCCGAGCAGGATAGACTTTTAAGGAACTCCACTACCTTGTACGTGGGCAATCTGTCCTTTTATACCACCGAAGAACAGATATTCGAATTGTTTTCCAAATGCGGCGACATCAGGCGTATCATCATGGGTCTCGATAAATACAAGAAAACGCCATGTGGCTTCTGCTTCGTCGAATATTATCTAAGGTCCGACTCCGAGAATTGTATGAGATACATCAATGGTACTCGTTTAGACGACAGGATAATCAGGACTGACTGGGATGCTGGCTTTATCGAAGGCAGACAGTATGGACGTGGCAAGACTGGAGGACAAGTAATTCTCTTTAATATCTTATGAAATCTCATTAATTTTGGTACAATATTTATATAGATTATATCAGAAATAAGGTGGAGCAGTCTTCATTTTTGAGTCTGTTTTTGGCACTCAACTTGAGATTATTATCTCTTATGAGGGACAAAGGCTGGGATCAAACTCTACCATTACTAATTGTGTTATCCCAAGATATATAATATCTTATTTTTCAGGTGAGGGATGAATATCGATCAGACTTTGATAGCGGACGAGGCGGTTATGGTAAAATTATACAACAGAAAGTAACATCTATCTCCGACGGTGGATTTGGTCGGTGAAATTATTAAATACGAGACTGTGTGACATGCATATGCAAGTGTTCAATCTATATCTCATTGATTATTTATATGACTGAAGTAATTAGTTATAAGTGTAAATACAATGTTTAAGTCATAAGCTAAGCAGTGATGAAAGAGAGAATGATTCATACATGCATTAAAAAGTTTTGATGTTTTGAGCAAATATTATCTTGCATTACGTTAAAATATTAAAATGATTAATGGTAAAATGAAAGAAATTGTAGATAATAAACTTGATTAATTTTTAAATACACATATTCATAAAAGCTTTTTTGTTCATTTATTGAATAAATTAATGTAACGAATCTGAAAATATAAGAAATAAAATGCATTCTTTAAAATTAATATCATTTTCTTATCAGTTTAATATTTCTTATATACTTGTCATGCAAATGTTATTTAAGTATTGGTAGACAGTAATTAAAAAAAAAAAATGAAGAAACATCGTGGGAATTTGACTTATTACATTTTATATTTTTATATGTAATAAATATCTTGGTAACAAAACTTCGAGTTACAAAAAATAAGATATGTACATGCTATTAAAATAGAAATCTTTTAAACTTAAAATTACATGTTTATATTAATAATAATGTTTATCGTTTTATTTCTTTTTAGAATTAGATTTTGATCTTATGGTAGTGATTGCAATATCATCGTTGCTATTTTTTTGAGACAATTTTTGTTTGATCAGGCTTATGAAATCTGTGTCATTTCTATTGCACTTTCTTACATTATTTTGGATTTCTAAATTTTTGCGAGTAATTCTTGAAGATGTACATTTTTTATTTTCCAAATTGGTTTCATTATTTTCATGATTTAAGGTATCGTTAATTACAATGCTATTTCTTTTTTCTTTTCTATTAGAGACTTCTTCAGTTTCTGGCCTGTTAATAGTAATTTTATCACTAATATCATCAGCATCTAAAAGCTTTTCTGTTTCTCTCGTGTTTCCCTCAGTTTTTTCTACACTTTTATTGAATGATTCTCGACTCTCAGTTTCTTGACTGCATATTTCTTTATTGAGAGATATATTCTCATCTTCATCTTCTTTTTCGTGATTATTAGATTTTTCTACTAGAAATTCTGCTGTACGAATTGAAGCAATATCGTCCTCCGATGTATTCAGACCAAGCGTGTTCTTGTTAACAACTCTTCCTCCATGTACAAAAGTAGAGATGTTTTTGCGCCGCCACATTTTGGAAGTGCTGGGTACAAAGTGCTGCTTGCCTCCCTCAAAGCAGAATTCCTTCATGTCGACGTTGGTAATCTCGCCTTTCAGGAAATGTAGATACTTCTTCAACGCCGTGTAAAAATGCAGCTTGTCCACCATCCTGGGGAAATTGGCACATCGCGCGCTGCTCGACGGCGTCACCCAGATTGCCGTGTCGCCGATGCGTTCCGGTTGCAATCCAAAATAAAATTTGGATTTAGCGGTGATGCCGGCAAATACGTCGTAGATGCATTTGCCATTGAACGCCGCGATTTTGGGTTTGTACAGTCTTAATTTCTCTTCCACTATCTTGGAACCTTCCTTGAGCTCCGTTCGCTTGAGCTCGGCGGCAGATCTAGTCGGACGTGATACGATGTTTGTCAAACCGATACTATATTGCAAGAGCTTGTAATCCTCTTCAAAGCTGACAAATCTCGGTGTTAGGCCAGATTCATGGAGAAGCTTGTAGAAATGATTACCGGGGCCTGCATAATACCTCCCGCGATGCGCCGCCATTAAACTCGGATTGATTCCGACAAACACTATGTCCAGATTCGTCTCCAGATAGTCCTCCAACGTGTATTTTTGCACTTCCTCTTCCGACAATCCATCGAACCTATCTATCTTTTTCTTAGGCCGCTCCGGAACTTCCGACGGCCTTTTCTTCAGTTTGTTCAAGTCGAGTGGCATGGTATTCGTGCAGCGAGAAGACACACGCAGGAATCGATCTGTAAATTTTCCGACATAAGGAAATTTTAATATAAACATTCCTTTTATAGCAGGTAAAATATTGCATCGCTCTGAAAGGTTCAAGTTCTATTTAATAATAAAGCTTAAGACAAAAGTACTTAATTGCGAAGTCATATTTAATAATCAAAATGCTAAAATGTCATTTTCAGTTTTATTTTTTTTAATTTAAAAAGAACTGATTGAATCTCTTTTGTTTGAAAAGCTTACTTTACAATGAAACGAATACTTTTGATAAACGAATGAGATAAATGTGACGGAAATACACGTGCTCTTCGATATCAATCTTTCTGTGACTTACATATTTTATGTGTCTCGAAAAAAAATCCGTTCCATTTTTTTCATGATTCCAACTGAATACAATAGTTACATATGCATAATATTTTGTTAGGACACAAGAGTTATGTATGACGAGGTCGACAAGTAAGAAGACGACTGTGAATACCAATGTGAAAGCGCCCTCGTTGATAAAATCAGAATATATAATTATCGATGTTATCGAATTTGGATAAAGAGGAAACGGAATTATCATAAGAATGCACTTGCTCGAGCAACCTTTGGTATTGTCAAGGAATCCCTAATTTTTCGCATAAATTAAAAATTTGAGAAATAAGAAATATTTTTTGCAATATTTCGTAAAAAATAAAAACATTCAAGTTATCATGAATAAAAGTGAAATGTATTCTTTTTTTTTCTTATTAGATCAAAAATTTTATTTCATGTCTTGCTGTATAAAGTTTAATGAAAATAAAATAACAAGTAAACTAAGTATGCAGTATAATACTCTTACCTACGATTTATTTTAATATAAAGAATTCGTGTATTTTAATACATATTCTAATAATTAAATTTGTTGTACTGCATATTTATCATAATAAAAAGATCTTTATTTAATGTCGCTATTGACGATAAATTGTTTAAATGTTGCTTTCGATAACAATTATTAAAAAATATGCATAGCGAATTTAAATTGTCGTAGCATTAATATGATGCAGTCAAACAGAGTTCGATAGCAAGGAGAAACGTTTCCTTGGGAACGAGCAAACGCATTGGAAAGGTAGCCTTCGCGAAATCATTCATCACTTCCTCATTTTGCGGATCTCTCGCCCCGGGCGAAACCGCGATATGGCGAGGATCGAAACGGGCGCCGTAAATCGCGCACCGTTTCTTCCCACGAGGTTCACGCTGGATGAGTGGCGTCTCGACAATCAGTTCAGGTAACAGTAGTAAGTCATGCGTGCGACATTATGCGAAATTACGAAGACTCCGCGGCGTATCTCCAGAACACAAGACTCGCGGAGTCGCGAGTCGTGTTCACTTGAGATACAAAACGTTGTTCGATCCCGGATGTGTAAATCGCGGAGAAAGCAAATGGATCTTTATCAGGAAATCACGCACTGAGAAAAAAAATAATTACAGTAACTATACTATTACTATAATTTATATAGTTATTTTTGGACCCAATCACATTTTTATAGTTATTCAAACAATATAAATTATGATTGGCTTAACATTTTATTAAAATCCGCATAATCATAATTTGGTCCATGTAACTTATATTATGGTTGTTTTATTAATCAAAACGAAATTTTAATTTAGTAAGGCTCGATTGCACCAACGCTATTTCGGCTTTAAGTGAGATGTGTGTCTTTATTTATTTAGAAAGAAAAATGAAGATAGACATATGTTTAAGTATCAATTAAAGCCAAAATAATGTTACTGTAACCAGGCCTTGTATTGTAAAATAATATAATAGTAACCACAATTGGCATCACTATAGATACACGATTATTATTACCAATATTATAACAATAGCTACTATATAAAAACGATATTCTTTATTATAATTATTTTAATATGCAATTATAGTCGCAAATTTTCTCTCAGTGCGTGCAAATACATTCGCATTCGAAATCCTTTTCTTATTATTTTTTTTTTAATATACGACTGCAATTCCGATAAGTCTAGATATCGATGCTCCGAGGCGCGACGGGAATCGTCGGATCGTCTCCTCGGCGAGGCGGCGATCGCGTGCGAGTCGGCCAAGGAAATCGTAAAAGCTAACAAAGAGGAGACGGACCACCGGCTGCTGGAGAAGCTCAACGACATCGAATTTCGCAAGGCGGAATTGCTGCGGGTGAGGAAGGACGGCGTTCTGGAGATCGACGCGCTGTCCGTGTACAGAGACCGGCTCGCGGACATGCTGCGGTCCGTGAAGAGGAACGCTCGGGCGATTTGCGAAAAGTGTCTCGCCGCCAGGTCATTAAAGGTTTCTCGCTTCGAGCGAGTCGATTCACCGAGCGAGAGGGGTCCACTTTCTCCTTAAAGTCAATTCCTCTAAAAATATCACAGGGAACGCAGACTGAGCATCGACCTGGTCCACGACGACGTCGAGAGAAACTTGTTAGCGGAGCGCGAAGTGATAGTGGGAACGGAGGATCTGCTAACGCGGGTCCTGGGAGAGACCCGCGAGCAAATTCGCAAATTGAAGGCCACGTTGTATCACATCGATCGCGATCTCGAGAATAAGGAGTGCAATCTGCGCATCGATCGTCGCAACGTGACTTTAAAGGAGACCGATTTCAACTTGGGCCTCCACCGGGATATTTCACGCCTCGATGAATCGTGCGTAATGTTTTGTCGGGGAATGTCGAGTATCGCATACGATTTGCATATATTATCGTCGAAATATAATTTGAAAACACTTAGCTTAGTCGCGGCTCTTATGTTGCTATAAGATGACAAACGCACTTCTTTTTTTGCTTTGTATGTAGCGATTAGTTTTTTCCGTATCGTTATTTATTGATAGCAATCAGAAAATATGTAAAAAAAATATTCGTGCAAGATTATTATAACTTAATAGTTATATATCTACGTTACGTATCTGTTATAATTTATAATGAATAATTGCATAAAATGTTGAAGAATACTCAAGTCACGTAAAAAATTGTTAAATGCAGGATAATAACATTAAACGAATGGGAATTGCAAACGAATAACAATGTTATCGATGCAAATAGAGAAGTGAATTGTGCAAAGCAACAGCGTTGTTCCATCGATAAAATAATTAAGCAAGCGATCAATGACTTGGATAAACAGAAGGATATCACAAATGAGGCTTTCAGGCAGCGTATCGAACAGACGCGAGAAGCCAAAACCAAGTTGGAACTTCAACACTCGGAGGTGTGTAAAAACATGATCTTTCCGTTAAATCATTAAAATTTTTACAAAGCGACGAGTCTGCGGATTTTTGTTTTCAAAATATTTTCAGGATAAATATCTTCGATCAATTTTCCTAGAAGAAATTTGAATAATCGATAAGTGACGCGCGTTGAATTTTTTTTATTCCGACGTTAGGGTATTATGTCATTTCAACTGAAAAGATTTGCTACTATTTTATCTTATGATTTCATTGCAATTTTCCTTGCAGATAGTAAAACAAATTAGCGCTATGTCGAGCAATATTACGCACATAAAAAAATCACTAGCTGAAAAAGAAGGCTTTATGGCTCTGGCTCATATGAGATTAAGTCATCGAAGTCAACGTCCAGGAAACGAGCTCACTCAGGATTTAGTCGAAGCCAATCTCGTGAAGGAGGTACACGAATTGCGGAACGTCGCGGCGAATCTCCAGCGAATGCTTTGCGAGGTTCGTGTGTTTCGCGTTTTGCCGTAGAAAAGCCTAACAGCAGAATACACAAAGTAACACCGATTTCATAAACTTTGCGCAAACAGTAACCTTTCATTATTACGCGATATGTGTCACAGGCAGAGACATCGCTACGTTACTTGCTCAGAACGCAAATTCAACTCGAAGAGGACATCAACGTGAAGACGAACACTTTGAAAATTGATGAGGTCGAGTGCATGACTTCACGTCAGAGTATCGATTATCATGAATATTAAAATGCTAACATTAAAGCGTCTGTGTTCCGTATTTAATTTCTTCGTCAATACCTCGAATGCAATGTAATAAGAAGTAAGTATTTATACCGATCAAAATTTTTATACTATAAAAACTTTTATATATGTAAGGAACATAAAATCAAATTAAAAGTGAGAAAAATAAAACAATGTGTGTAAAAATTAAACAATAGTTGTCGAGGACCTAATTCTTTACTGTAATCATACTAGATCTTAAAATATCGCATGAGAAATTCTGTTGTTCTGTCAAGGAAAAGTAGAATTTTAAAAAAGTTTAATGACGTCAATTATAGTCACATTGTGGGTTACCGCAAACCAGTTTCGACGAAAAATTCTTTTTACACGTAAAAAAAATGATAAATCCCCCATGACGTCATGGAAATGAATTGGTGGATCTGTCGCAAAAGGCGGGGAAAGACAACAAAGTTGTTATGAAACGGGGTCATGTACCATCGGCACTTCTTCTTGAAGTTTTTACCGGTGCAATCGCAGTCACGCGTATTACAATCTCTCCTTTCCCTCTCCTCGTCGGAATAAAGCGAAAACCACGACGGATAGGCGAATGGATAGTTTCAAGAAACCGGTACACGCACGTGAAACAAGGAAGGGAGGGAGGACGCTTTCATGAGCGGCTTTAACCGACTTGCCATTGCTATTTCATTTTAGTCCGTGTATTAACAGGAATCGAATCGGTCGGTGGATGTGCACGGGTATACAACTTGTTCCGTTGGCTGCACAGGAGCTTATTTTCTTTGCGGAATTTTCTCCTACTTCTTACCAAATCGTCGGAGAATTCACTGTGCGGTGCTATGCAAGAACCGTCCGACGGAAATGTGAAATGTGCGCGTTGTAAAACGTGAATTTTGCGATTTGTTCAGACATAACTAATAATATAAATAAAAAAATATAAGGAGGTGCTTGCACTGTTAATTTTAGTTTCTGTTACCTTTCGGTCTTTGTGTGATATAAATTAAAATTAATTAATTAAAATTAATCGAAAAAATTGTGATAATTGGTTAATTTAAACATCTACTTCTTATACTTTCTTCGTAAAAATATTTTTTTACGAAATCAGTTTGCCGTATATATTTTTTAACGTTATTACAAATGGCGGATACCATAACGAAGATGTCAATTAATCACAATAATGGAATAAACGTTACGCACGTGGTAGATAAAGATTGTGTAAGTATGTCCATAATTGAGTATATACTTATTTTCAAATGCATTTTTATTTAGACTGCAAATGCAATTTTATTAGACTTTATGCGTATAAAAAATATAATGCGACAATGATTTAAATATTGCTTAACGTATTATACTTTAAATATAGCTACATTTTTCTGTTTGCATTTGAATGTATATTAAAACATCTCTCTCTCTCTATTTCTTTCATCAATACAAATAATCATTTAATAATAATTCAATATTAAATCATAAGTCCAAAGAATTATTTAATTACGTTTATGTACAAGATTTTAAATTTAGAAAAATATATGTACATAACGTTATGTACATATATGTACATAACTTTTACAGAATTTGACTGTATTTTTAAAATATTGAATATCTTATATACGAGATATTTTAATTGAAGTTTCTGCTCTACTTTATCGTATTACTAAACATACATACATTGTGTACACATATATAATTGATACTTGAGAAACAGGTTTTTAGTTATTGAACCTTGCAGAAACCGGTACTGAATTTTCTTTAAAAGTACATATTAATTTTTACATGCAAGAACGCATATTTATTCTTTTTGTTTATTTAGAAATTTTTTGTTAATGTTTTTTTCTCCTTTGGCATTTCAATGGCATTTCATATATCTTGTACAGATGAAGAATTGGTCGTTATCGAGAATTTATTGACTTATTTTTATTCGGAAGATTAATAGGAATTAACATACATTATATTGCAAATTTGCAATATTTGCAATATTTACAAAAGATTACTATAAATTTGTACAATTTCATAAATTTAATAATTTTTAATAATGTAATAAATTAGTATAGTATATAAGAAAAAAAAATTTTTTACACAAAACAAATTTCGGGACAAAAGTTAGTAGTAAATTGTTAATGTTTTCATTAGGCGTTATAACTGTTTTTGTTCCCTAATAGCACATGTTAGTTTTTCATACGTTTCCTAAATATGTATCTATGTTGTATGTTTTCTAAATATTTCAAATATGCTTTAGCATATAAACTATTATGTGCTACTTGGGTTACCATAATTGCTGTGTATACATTTTTATTATTCTGGTGTCTAAGATATAAGATACATAAATCATTTTATTTCTATGGTTTAGACATCAATTTCTCTTCACGCTGTATTATAACTGCAATCGAACATCATATAATGATGTGAGGTTTATGCAATCAGATCATGACCCTGCATTTTAAACTGTTCCGTGGGACAGAGTTCTAAAGACGTCACATAAAAGAAAAATATAAGTATATTTTCCGCACATATACTCACATTATTTCTTATATACGTAATACTGAATTTAATATTCAATATAGTGACACATATGAATAATAAAACGATGAAATCCGGAAAAACCGGAAGTATTGTTGCGATGTTGACAAGTAGAAGATGAATCATAAATAAACTTTATCTCAATATTCTTAAATCGAAGTAATACAACTCGAGACAGGGAATTAAAATATTTATGTAACACTTTTTTTGCATTTGATGTATTGAATACTGAATTGACATTTAATTATCGATCTGCATGAGTGTCCCATTTCAATCGATACGCTTCCCCGGAGTTAAACCAAGTACGGCGGTTTTCTCAGAGATTTTTTTCCCAGGCGTACGTATAAATATTAAAATTTATAAAAGAAAAAATGCAATTTGCAGAAATAACAAACTGTTAATTGAATTGTTAATTATTGTTAAAAAAAAATACCGCTCTCCACCACGAGATAGCACCACGATATTGTCGGCTTATTGATTATAGTATAGCGACTGCGGAAGTGTCTATCCGCTTGGGTGAAATCTGCCGCGAACCATTCCGCGAATTACATAAAAGCCCTCGAGGTATCTCCAATACATTCGCGCGAGTAAAGGAGATGTCAATCGTCGATTGACCGCGTGGCCGCGAAGGGGATGGCATTCCCGATGGCGGTTCGAGCGTGACGGTGTTTCTGCGCGCGGTAAACACATGCGTTTTAAACGGATCTTGCAGAAATGCGTGCTAGCCCCGTTTAAGACGCACGCCGCATGGAAGTATAGTCTGATCTTCGCGGTGAGTACGAGCGTGTCACGCACCAGGTAATCGGAGTACATTTGCGTTCAATCCGGAAGTGTCCTGAACCGAAAGGCAATGACGTAAAGCGCGCGATCTTATCGATACTGACAGATGTGCGCGCGCATGCGGTAAAAAATTTGCGCTCGATGCTTTCGACGAGCAACGTTAGATGACGCCACATGTCGTTTGCCGCTCGGAGTCGATGAATTGGCGCTTTGCCGAATGAAAATAAAAATATGAAGAAAATAATATGATTGTTATATTATCCTCAATATGATCTTAATATTCGTGGGATCCTAATTAAAGATTCTAATAAGATAGTGAAATATTAAATATTTAAATGTTTGAAAATGATAAAAAAATAGTACTCGATTAAAGTTTGACAGAGAAAAAGATCCAAGTAAAAAGATATTTTGTATACTTACACATTCTTATGTATTTTTTATTTTGTTTATATTTTTTAAATATAATTAAAAATATGATACTTTTTCAATTTTTAACTAAATAAATATAGAAAAGGAAAAAAAAAATTAATTAGTTATCTATCGAATTGCAATGTACGTATTCGGCATTTTTGCGAGTTAACAAAGAGATAATATAATATCTTGCAAAGTCTAACTATTTTAGCCTAACTGGGTCAGGTTGCAGCTAGAAATATAGTTGATAGGAGAAACTAAATTGCTAGAAAGTAGTCAGCTAAGCTAGAAACCTCCGCAGTGTGCTCTAGTCAATCAGCGACTGGAAAATCTTGATGGAAGTACACAGTCCGTTCTACACACGAAGTTAATTGCGAAGCTGAAAACATTCAATCGCAGGAAAAAGAAAAAGGATCTTTTCAAAGTCTCAGTCTTCCGGTGTCCTCGATAGTCGAGGATTTACAAGACGCAAGGAGTGCTTACTTTCACAAATCATTATCACGAATATGTAAAGAGATAAAATAGTTTTGTATCGGTCTAATTTACGTTTGTTTGAACAATCATCAATTTCGAATTATACCCAGATAGGAACGCATGCAGAAAAACTTTAGAATCATTTTAATTTTAAATTTAATTGTTTTAACACATAGCAAAGAATTGATGCCTAAAATAAACTCTTATACAATTGTAATGTTAGAGCAAATCATCTTAACAACTATAACGAAAACATTTCAGAAATTAATTTTGTAATTATTGTAAAAACAACATAAAATTGCACAATTATTGTTCAAGTAATAGCAAGTAATTTTTTAATTTTGTATTAAAGTAATCTTCTTTCACAATTTTCTCAATATTTACAACTTGTAATTATAAATTTTTTTTTTAACAAAAGATGCGTTTTGCAAAATCACCTTGTGAAAATTATTGCGAAATGTTGGAAAGAAGCAATAATTTATTGCGATAACTTATTGCAAAAGTTTCCTATCTGAGTAATTAAATTGTCTCACTCGATTCTACGCGTTACTCTAATAAAACGACAATTAAAGTCACAGCCTCTGCAGAGAACAATCGCAATCGGTTCTTATCGCGTCGCGATGACTCGCAATTTAAGAGGTCATAGGGCAACCGCGTCCCGGACGTACTTTGGACACTGTTCGCGGATGGAGATCACTCGGCAAATTTTCCACAATTTTCCGCTAATCGTAATTTTAATCTGTAATCGATTCCACAGGATATCGAGCGCGGCGAGGCACGGTTCGCGGGGGTATCCCCGGTGTCGGCGTCGACGTCGCCGTCGGCGGCCCCGGCGTTGGCATCGGCGCCGACACCGCAGCACGAGAGCACCGCCAGCAGATGTGACACGACGAGGGCAACGTCCGGAGTGGGGCGCGTAGCGAACGCTCCATCAGGTACGCACCATCAGGACGCCCAGGCTGCACGTGTTGGCCTGGCGGGCGCGACGCCGAGACCGGAGGGAGATCTCGGCGCGAGTACAAGTCGCTGGAGAACGCTCGGCCGGTTTCTACGACGCCTGGCTCTAGCTATGTTGCTGCTGGCAGCCGCGGTTGCAGCGGTCGCCGCGATAGTGCTCTACATGGGTCCGATTTATCTCTTCCAACTGTTGATCGTCGTCTCCGTTGCCTACTTCGTCGCCGGCGGCCGCCTAAGATGGTTCTATGTCGCTTTTAGGACCCTACCACGTGACGTAAAGTGAGTCGCACAAGATTTTGGTATCCGCTTGTTGAACCATATTGTTATATAAGGAATCAACGTCACTAAGATTCAAAGATAAGTTCCGCTCAGCGATTAACTTTAATTACCTCGTTGCGCGACGTACGATAGTCATGCTGCATCGAGCGAGGCATGTGATAAATGAAAGAGCAATAAGAGACATTCTGCGGGAAAACTATTTATAAATTGTAAACTAACAATCGTATAAAGATTGTGCTTTTATAATCTTTATAATTCGTGTCTAATGATAATTGTGCACGCAATGAATCGGATTATGAGTCACGTTGGATGCTAAAATTTTCAAAGGCTACGCCGTTGTAGTGGGAAAAAGTAAGGAAAGATAAAAAAAACCTCATAAGGTTCCTTCTCATGTGCCACATCGCTTTAGTGACATACAGAAACAGGACATTGGCGTAACTACACCGCTCGTTTTCAGATTCTCTACATTCGGACAGTCCCTATCTTTAACGTCACAAAGATGAACTGATACTACGCAATACTGTATATTTATCAGATTGATTTTTATACTGGTTTTTTTGCGGAGAGATTGTTTCACAATGTCTATAGTTTCCAAAGCCTAAAAAACTTGCGCAATCAATTTGCGCAGTAAACCGAACTGCTCTGCCTTCACTTTCATATTCTTTCTTACAAAGATGAAGAAACTAATTTTACTCAACATTTTTTATTAAATTGATAATAAGGTGATAAATGCTGCTAACAATTGCCGATCATCGTATTACGAAATTTCACTGCATATGCATGCAATTGCAGTTTATTAGGACAAAGGCAATCAATATATACAAATTGTACAAACATAAAAACAAAGAAATTAATATAGAAAATTGTCTTATTTTTTATTTTTTTATTTTTTAATCGTTTTTTGTTATTGATATATTCATTAATGTATTCGAGAAGTTAATCATATTTTTTTAATAAATTGATAATTCAAAATGTGACAAAGAATGTCTAATTCATACAAGAAATGTTTGAGAATCATTAAAGAAAATAATTATATTCTTTGTAAATTACAATAGAGAAAAAAATATGCTTATCTACGAGTTGAAATGAGGATGAATAGGAAAGGCTTGATGCGCAAGTGTCTATAATTTTCTATCACGCAAGTACGAACAGAAGTAATTAGAAGTAATTTTATCTTATGAGTACATCGTAAATTTTTATTCAGTCTTCAGATATCACGTTCTGGTGAACGTAAGAAAAAGACATGCACGAAAAATTATCGATGTCGAAAGATGCTCTCTAACTTTCACCGGAAATCAAGTGTGCAAGACAAGCCAAAAAGCAAAACAAGGAAATGGCAAAGCAAAAATAAAGTGAAGATGTTAGTTATACGTAAATAAAAGAAAAGCAAAGAGTTCATTCTAAGTCGTCATCGTCTTCGAGTTTTAATGATGCAATGTTAAAACGCGATCTTTTTTGCATTTCAAATTTTTAGGAATTGTATAAAAAGAAGATAATTTAAAAATTGAAACAATGAAAATTTAATCGTACAGTTTATATAACTTTAAATTTCAATCTACATATGTGCTTATCCTATGCTTATCTCGTTTTTATTTCAATCTGTTTTATGTTTACCTTTTTTTCCTTATATCGTATGTTTTGTTTTGCATTTTCCTTGTCGCTGACTTCTTATTTTAGCCTTTGTTTTACATTAATTTAATTTTTTTAATTTTCTAGAAAACTTTATAGCAATAGTTTTGTTATTTGCTTTTTGTTTATGCCATATCACTCAATTTAATTGCTAGTTTCCGATAATAAGAATAACAAAAATTCTATTGTTCATATTCGTGTGTAAGTTCACTCTACTAAATATACTATAATTACAGAGAGTTTTATCTACTAAATTACTATGATTACAGAGAGTTACGTAAATCTTAAATACACGAGAATACAACTACGTAATGAAGAGATAAAAAGAAGTTTACATAGTTTTATTTTAAAATATTCCAAATATTCTAAATAATTATTACTTGTTTACATTCTATTTCTTCATCTATAGTAATGGACCTTGTATCGTCACAGTATAGTATGTATTTACATAGAAATACTGAAATATTCATTTTCCAAGATGTTTATTTCATAGCAGTGTCTATAAGAAACAGAAAAAAATTGCAACATTTTTTATTTATCATTTATGTAATCGTAAACAATATTTTATTCATCATGTACGTAAATAATATTTTAATTAATGTTTATAGCAGCTACCTATGTGTCGATAAAGTTTTCCCACAGATTGTTAATCTTACAGAACAGTTAAGCGAAAACAAGTAGAAAAATTATAGAAATAATAAAAATTATATTCTAATGTATAATTTGCTTTCGTCTCGCTTCAATATACATACATATGTATGGCTACAGCACAAAACTTGCAGCAACGTTGTGACAAGGTTGTAATTTTGCTACAATGTAACTCCAAGTTTTGTACTGTAAATGGGAAGTAAGAATATCAATAATAAGAAACGGGTTTTTCCGCACGTTTGCAATTATTTAAGTCTTTCGACGATACCTTTTTATCATCATGGTTGTAATTTGTTACCGTGACCATGGTCATGACCGTGATCATGGTCATGCCTATGACTATGACCATGACCATGACCTAATTCTGGTTGCGATGTAGGTCATGATAAAATCATAGACAAAAGTGACTTTTCAATGCCTTTTCACAATATGAGAAATTAAAGAAGGTTTACGATCAAAGAAGATTCGAACTAATTGCAGCAACGTTGTGACAAGATTGTAATTTTGCAGCAACATTGCTACTATTATGTAATTGCAAGTTTTGTACTATGAATGGGGAGTAAGGATGTCAATAAGGAACTGTTCTTTCCGCACGTTTGCAATTATTTATGTTGTATTTACAACTAATTACACTGTTAATTTATATTATTTTAATAAGGAAGCAATATTATTAGTTGTATGTATTATTATAGATATGCATACAAATGCATTAAAGCATAAGATTAACGTCAAATAATCTATGAATGGAAATTAAAAGTGATCGCTTCAAGCATAGGAAATCGACAAGTAGAAAAATACAATAATGTAGAAAGAGGAACAAATTATTCTTTTCTCTATTACGTTTTATAATTTACTAGCTGTTCTTCCGCACTAAGTGAACGTGGCATTCTCTTTTCTTGACCTCGAGAAGATATAACGGAATATCTTGGTTGGCCGTTCAATGCAATCGCCCATATTAAATAATTGACTATACGCGTTTGAGAAATTTTTTTATCGAGAAGTATCAATCAAAAATTATAGAATAGACATAAAACAATATATCATATAAAATCGTATAATCAAGTCATTAAATTGTAAATTTATATTTTATTGTCGATATAACTGAATAATTTGCTATAAAAAATTAATTTCTTTCAGTGAATATTACTTTTTCAAAACGTTGTCACATAAACGTTAAGAGCCGTTGTCATATAAACGTTCAGAGCCATTCTCAAGCACAATAGGATAAATAGTACTCGATCATAATGAATACTTTAATTATGATACTTGTTTTCCTTGAGCACCTTTTACTTTATTTCAGAGGACTTCTAGGATATGCTAAGATGCTGTGGTCTGTACATTGTCATGAAAAGAAGAACAGAAACATCTCCGATATATTTAGACAATACGTCAATCGTCATCCTAATAAAATCTGTTTTATATATGAAGATCAGGAATGGACTTTTCAACAGGTAAGACTTAGTCTTAGAAAGAGGATGTTATTTTTATTTATAAGCCATATTTTTTTAATCAATAAAGACAAATTTTAGATTTAACTGATATTTCATATTTGGATTAACGTATAAATAATAGGTCTTATATAATCCTGAAATTATATAGCAGGTTTAGAAACTTGAATTAATTCTTTATCGCGCTTTACTTTCATTTGTTATTAAAACACTTGCGATAATTTATTCGCTTGATATGTTGATTAATTTTAATTATATGTAAACGCAATCTGTTACATTACATTTTTAAGAAATACATGCTTTGAATTTGCAAATTAGGTGAATTTTCTAAATTGTTATTTCATTATAACACTTTACGACTCGCAATATCAATTTCAATAATTAATTTTCTCGCTACATTATACGTGTATAATTATGTGAAGTATTTTTTTTATGTATCTATACGTAGACGAACATAAAAAACATTTTACACGTAATGTAGTATTATATAATACTACATAATTCTTTTAATTTTTCATAGGTAGAGGATTTTAGTAATAAGATTGCGACGATATTTAAAACACATGGTTACAAAAAGGGAGATACAATCGCTTTACTGTTGGAGAACAGACCAGAATTTATTGCGATTTGGCTAGGTTTGGCAAAACTTGGTGTGATAACAGCTTTAATTAACACCAACTTACGTAAGACCAGTCTTTTGCATTGTATCAATATTGCAAAGTGCCAAGCGTTTATATATGGTTCCGAATTTTTTGACGGTAAGAATTAATTAATAATTAATGTAATAATTATTATCCATTAAAACCGGAAAAAAAATAAAAATCACATCTAAATGCAGAATTGATTTTTTTTTCTAGCTAATCGCTACTTTTAAACAAGTTTTCAAATATTTCAACAACTGTTAATTTTAATAAATTGCTAATTCCAGCTGTGACAGATATCGCCTCATCGTTGGATGCTACTTTAACATTGTACAGATTCGGAAGTCATCCGAATGCAATGTCCGTTGGATTAAAAGAAAAAGATTTGAATGCTACGTTGGTGGACACACCCGCTACACCACCGAGCGTGCAAGAAAAAAGTGGTTACCATGATAAGCTTTTGTACATTTACACTAGTGGTACTACAGGTCTTCCCAAGGCAGCTGTTATTACTAATTCAAGGTAAATATGTTACACAATTTCTGGCTACTTTTCAAGAGAAAGTTTTTAACGCGGTTTTTAAACACAGTTTTAGCGGTTGTACGTAAAAAAGAGAAAAATTTCGAATGAGATTCACATTTTTATTGCGCAAAACTCATTAATAATTTAGTCTTAATCAAGATAAGTTTGTGTCACAACAATTCGATAGAAGCGTTTGATGCTATATCTCAAACGCTTGAGAAAATAAGAAAAATTTCTATATAAAATTTGCGTAAATCTTTCAAAATTTTAAAAATGAAGCGACAGTTTTGCAGAAACAAGATGAAACTGTTCAAATATTTCTTTTATTGATATTGATACTTTTCTTTTAGATATATCTTTATCACGAGTTCAGTAGAGTATTTGGGAGTCTTGCGTAGTTCTGATAGAATATATACACCTTTGCCGTTGTATCATACGGCCGGTGGAATAATGGCTGTGGGGCTAACGTTGGCATATGGACACACGACAGCAATTAGGAAAAAATTTAGTGCCAGCGCGTATTTTGCTGACTGTATGAAATATAAATGCACTGTGAGTATAAAATTTTCTATTTTTTAAATTAATTGAATAATTTTAGATATAATAATTTGTTTCGTATAACGCGTGCATAAAATTCAGTTATCATATTTTTATTTCATAAAATGGATTGCATTGTCCTGCTTTGATTTGTTATTTACTAATGCGACTGCATGAGATCGTATGAGTATTACATTTACATCTTGGATAAAATTTTGGAAAATATCAGGTTGGTCAATACATAGGAGAAATGTGTCGGTACATTTTGGCAGTACCACCGAAAAAGGAGGATCGCGAACATAGTATTAGAATAATTTTCGGCAACGGACTGAGGCCGCAGATATGGAACGAATTTGTAAACCGATTCAATATTGCACATGTGCTCGAGTTTTACGGTGCAACTGAAGGCAATTGTAATGTCAGTAAGTATTCGTGATATTTTAAACTTAAAATGATATGGACATTTTTTATTACATACCTAGTTTCCAATATCAATATTACTATTTTTATTGAAACAATTTTTAAAAGTATAATAAAACATACGTAGAAGCATTAAAATAATGTGTATTTTTCAGTGAACATTGACAATAAAATGGGATCAATAGGTTTCTTTTCAAGAATTATCCCATCGGTATATCCGGTTTCTCTTATTAAAGTAGATGAAGAAGGGGAACCTATACGCAATTCTAAAGGATTGTGCCAAGTCTGTGAACCAAGTGAGTTGATAGAACTATATTAATTAATTTAATATTGATTAATATTTAAGATTCTGACACACCGCAACTTAATTATTAATTCAAATCTGATTTTTCATTTAATAGATGAGCCTGGTGCGTTTATCGGAAAGATCGCACCAAACAATCCAACGAGAGCATTTTTAGGATATGTAGACAAAAAAGCATCTGAGAAAAAAGTAATTCATGACATTTTTATGAAAGGCGATTCTGCCTTTTTATCAGGTATGTGTAAAATTTGATTCATTATTTATTAAATAAAAACGATTTTGGAGCTACATATATTATTAATTTAGATATTCATTTATTAACAAAAGAAGAAAGTAATTCATAAATTATAGGCAGTTTAATTATATCTATAATACAGAGCTGTATTTATTAGAACTCAGATAATTTTATGAATTTCATTGCAATTATTTAGGGGACATTCTTGTTGCCGACGAATTCGGATATTTGTTTTTCAAGGATCGAACGGGAGATACGTTTAGATGGAAAGGAGAAAATGTATCGACTTCTGAGATTGAAGCTATAATCAGTAATCTTGTCAATTATCGAGATTGCATAGTTTACGGCGTGGAGGTAATAATAACTATTTCACCGTATCTTTTTTTGAATAGTTTTCTGTAAGAAATATAATTTGTGTATATTTATGATAATAAATGGATTAATAATGTCTCGATAAGTTAATTAAAAATTGCAATATTGCACGGTTAAATAATATTGGAAAATAAGAAAGATTATCGATAGATTCAAGGTGCTGAAGGCAGAGCAGGAATGGCAGCAATTCACGATCCAGATGGAACATTGGACTTGGAGAAATTAACCATCGACATTAAAGAATTACCTCCCTATGCCCGGCCGCAATTTATCAGGATTTTGACAAAAATTGATCTCACAGGTATTTATGTATAGATATATCAGAATCTTGTCTCTTAAAATCTACAAACTAAGTTTGCAAAGTTTAATTAACGAAATTATAATTGTTTGAAAAGATATGTTTAAAATCAGTATTAAATGTGAATATAAATATTAAATACTAAGCATTATATATCTCATAAAATAAGTGAAATATTAATTGGTAAAAAGCAAAATTATGAAACATGATTTATTTTGCATGCATCAGGTTTCGAAATATGAATATGTTAATACATTAAATAGGTCATGGATTAAATGCTAAATATTCATTTGTAGGAACGTTCAAATTGAAAAAGAAAGATCTTCAGGAAGAAGGATACAATGTGTACAAAGTTCAAGACAAACTATATTATTTAAACGCGAAGCTTGGTTATCAGTTGTTAACGTCAGACGTTTATGATCAAATTCAACAAGGAAAAGTCAAGTTTTAAATATGTTATGTGAAAAACAATGCAAACCCTAGCAATAATTATATTTTAATATTTTAATATTTGACACGATTGAGAATTACATGGTAGTGACATGTATTTCAGTGATATAAAACTTTAATATTTGCACCAAGCTTTTGTTCTGTCTGCTAAGTTTGCAGACACGGTATGGTGACAATATATTCATAGAAATTGAAGGGAACTATTAAATGACAGGTGGATGTTAATGTAAAATATAAAGAAATAGATATTATAATCTGGATATAAAAAACTGTTAAAACTGTTCACACATAAATAGATTTCAAATGAATATGTAATTAAAAAGTAGAATTATTCTCGTTATACTTTATACATACTTATATATAGTTTATACAGTATTTAACTTTCAACTTTTTACTATTTTAATATTTTTTTAATGTTTCATGTTCATTTCATTATTTAGTTATATCCAGGTCATAATGTCTCTAATTTTAGGCGATTCATGTTAATATTTGTATTGTTTTATAAAAAAACAGTTGGAAATATAATATAAATTTTTATATTACAAATGATTGTTTGTTATTTATGCCAAAAAGCTTGTGAGAATTACATGATATCTTGCATTTTCCGATTAAAGTATTCAATATATAGAAGTTAATATGAATGTTTTTAATAATTAAAAGCGATATAATGTTTAACGAATTTTACGTATTTCTTAAAGTGGTACGATTAATTTTTCCCAACTATTACATATGCAATATTTGCATACACATGTAAAATAATATATAATAAAATAATTACTTTTAATACTATTCTAGCAAATGCAAAATCAGTAAAAATGACGATATTAATTACCGTTATTCCAAATTAGGGCAAATAATTGAATTACCACATGGCGAATCATTTATCTGGCGATGATGGGCGTCAATAATAATTCCGCTACGCCCTTTGTTCGAAGTAGGCGAAAGTGACCTCGTTTCATTTCGAGCATGCGGAACAATGCGGAAACA
>VBVQ01000999.1:0-42091 GCA_011636635.1 Tetramorium simillimum
GTATTAAAAAATGATATACTAATTTTTTTAAAATATAAATTAAAAAAGGATAATGCCAATGTAAAGAAATGTAGATGATTAAAAATACATTATATACATTTATATAAAATATATATATATAATGCAATATATATAATGCATTTTTAAAGGCAAGAATTTATTTATGTTTTTAGTAAATATACTAAGAAAGAATAATAAGAATGCTTAAATAATAAGATACTTGAATATTCGTAAATTAAAACCAATTCGTAATTAAAAACCAATTCATAATTTTAAAATTAATATTCATATTGATTAGAAGATATAAATTATTTTTATATCTTTTATTAATTATCTGTCAATTTTTTTTAGGATGGTCCCGACATAAACATACCCTACCCGGTTCCTTCCATAACAGTTTATGGAAACAATCATGAGGCGTACGTATCGTGTTCGTCGAGTGTATCAGGATTTCTAGTCCACGAAGACGGAAGGTCCTTTCCTATAATAATAATCACGGATAATCAACGGGCATCTGTCACTTAACGGCTTGCATCGGTCGATCGACGAACCGCGATTCCGCACTGTGAATGCCGTTTCATTATTTCGTTAGCGCTTCCAGCGCGTTCCTTACTTTCTGCGGTAGATATTTTACTCTGATATAATAACCGATGTAATTCTATTGAATTCAGATTTTATAATGGCGGTAAACACGCGAAAGAATGCTCCGTTATTCAGAATGATTAAAATGTAATGTAATAACCAGCATCAAATTCTTCTCTTTTCAAATTTCCCCTTCGTATTTACGGCATCGGAGATTACATTCAGCAAAATTATACCGGTTTCAATCCTTTCATCGATTCGCTGTCAGCTACATAGTAGCTACACAGAGTTTGTCATGGTTTCCTTTTTTATCCGGTGTAACGAAGTGCAACTGAAATATTTTTGCCCGACACGGCCGATGAAGATTCGTAGGGCAAATCAGGTTGCCGACATACATTTGAAATTCCGAAAGTAAATTCATCTCGTCTGCTCGCGTTGGAACGGAGGTAAATTGGTAGGATATCTGGGAAATAAAACACTCCTGTTCAATCTTAATTATGCTGTAGTGACATAATCATTACATCTAAGACGCTTGTATTTGCAGATAATTGTCTGTTAAAAAAATGTGCGAATTGTTTATGTTATTAAAGTTTAGAGCAACTCTCCTGAAACGAAAGTTTACAAAATTATTATTTATTTCGATTACATATCAGATGTCAATTTTTGATTTTTTACAATGAGTGACAAATTAAATTTCGAATTTGAAGTGTTCATTAGCAGATAAGATGTTTAAAAAAATTGATTTTGAATAATTTAATTTAATATTTGATAACCAAGTATTCCTATTTATTCTCTTTCTTAGCGTCTTAGTTTATCGCAGGAGTCTTCCTATACTTCGTCAGTCGATTTCATCCTTCGAGATAGAGATCTACATTTCTCACTTTATAGAGGAAGCTTGAGATAAGTGTCTCGCGAGAGATGAAGCTCCTTTAAGCGTCCTTTTAAAATTTAACTTGCTTCACGATGATGATGATGATACGTCAGAAAATGATACTTTATGAGACAGTAATCGGTACAGCGCCTCTCGCGAAATTAAGGGCACATGTCAAGGCTATAACTCTCTCAAACTAACGATCATTGCCGTACGTCTCGCACGGATCTCACGTACGCAAATATAGATCTTATCAAAAATTCACCGGCGATTATGCGCCAAACGATGACCGTCGAATGCAAACCGTCACGGATCATACGATTCAGGTCCCGTGGGTTTTGGGTACATCCGTTATATTACCCGCATACGCAATCCCCAGCCGAATAAAATACTGGTTTCACAACATCGGGATGTCAATATTATATATATTCGTAAGTGGGTCAGTTTGATCGAAGGGACCGTCATTATGGAATTTACATTGGCAGAAACAGGCGCGATTCAAGGGATTCAATCGTGCGCCTGTAACTCTGTACGAATCTCGCGAGCTGTCATCCTGGCAAATTGAATATTGAAATAAAAAGATTATAAATTTGATCCATGAAATAAATAATATCTCCTGATATGGATTAGAAAAAAATGAAAGTTTAATCTACAAATATTTTTATCCCTGAAAATTAGAAATTAATTGAACACATGTCTTTTTCTTTTTATTCTTAGCATGTTAATAATCTCTCTCACATTATGTATTTTATCAATAATGAAAAAATAATTTTACTTTCTAAATGATTCTATTTCTATAGCAAAGAAAACTAATGCTCAATGTAAAATAAAATAGTATTTTAAGATATTAAGATATCTTAATTCTTCTCATTAAAAAATTAAATTATACGTGCAATTATATTATTACGTGCAAGAGATAATTGTAGATTTAATTTTTCTTCACAGAATAATTCAAGTGTATATATATATATATATATAAATTAATAATATAAATTCTACTGATCTCCATATTTTTCTAAAATCTAAAATTTTTAATTTTTAATTAAAAATTTTGAATATGGAGATCAGCAGAATTTATATCATTAATTTCTTTCACATCGGGTCTATGGAAATTTTTAGGTCTATATAACGGAAATTTTTAAGACCAAATATTGTACATGATCTGATTCGAGGCCAATACGAGACTAAAGTCTTAACAGTTGAATCATAAATTTTTTCAGACGAACCAATTATTTTTTTTTTTCCTAGTTGAGTGTTCGTTTATTCCAGCCGAATTGTGATCAGTAGCCGGAATAGAGTGTCCGTCCGTCCGCGAGGATTCAAACACGCACATGGGGGGGAATATGTACCGGTGAAGGAAGTTAATTCAGTGCGTTCGCGATAGTACCTTCGCGAACGAGCGCGACGATCCACCTCGATCGGGCACGCGAGTTTTCCGACGTGCGTACGACGTGCGCCCGCCGTCGAAAGAACAGGCCTCCGGGCACGCGATTTCGAGCCGCGATACGGTTTGATTTATTTAACCCTTTGATTTGGGGCGGGCGGCTGCGCGCACATCCGCGTGCCGAAGAGTCACGCGGGCCGGACAATCTCTCCCTTTCGTGAAAATGAATTGTAAATTGATTCGTCGCTGACAACGTGCCGCTTATTCTCTCTTTCTCCCTCAAGAGAAACCCGATCCCTCTGTGTGCAAGTCTTCGAATATTATATATATCTCGTCTCAATTAAGAGCGGCTTAGTTTCAAAATGATGTAACACTTTCTATCATGTAACTTGTGCAATCGTCTGATTTCCCGGTCATCATATCCGGTTTTCTTTTGATCTACCCATCGACGATAGTCGAGATGATACGCAATATTGAGGGACGTTGTTTTTTATATTTTGCAAAATATACGCATAATTTTTGCACGAGTGACGTTCGGCAATGAAAATGTGTTTCGGCCGCATTATCGATATTGAGAAGATCAGAAGATTTTTTAAATACGTAAGAAATTCTCTTTCTATACATAATCCGTTATGATAACAAGCAGAAATATTGATAATCAATTATCGATTATCAATTAATTTCTGATTTCAATAAAATTTCGAGTACTCGTAAGAATATTCGAATACAATGTACAAATGTATAATTGTTACATTTTTCGCTGAAATTTGAAAGAAATTAAAAAATAAGAAGTAACATATGAAAATCTCATTAAATGAAATATTCTAGTTTTCTTTCTAATTTATTATTTTGAAAATTTATAGATGCAAAGATATATGTATAATTTAAATTTACACGTTTTAAATGCTTTATGATATGTAAGTGTACGTGTGTGTAAGAAATTTGATAAAGTGGAGTAAAGTAAAATAAACGATAAAGAGAGAAACCGTGTTAATTGATGAACTATTGAATCAGACAATTTTTTCCTTCGATAGGTGCTAAGATTCCACATAACTGGTTAGGCATGAATGTATCAAAGCCATCGCGGCTCGCCGCGATAATATCATTGATTATTGTCAACGCACAATCGTGCGGCGCCGAATCGAGCGGCGAGTACCTTCAAAAGGTGATGATCGAGCTCCAGGAATTAAATGTACCGTCCAATAGCCTGACGATGCACGACCGGTTGTCGTCGATGAATATGGGCTATCGGCAAGCAGCTTATTACGATCATGGCCAAAACAACAGGTATCGCAAAGTCAGCACTGGCAATGTCCACCAGGATGTGCAGAATCCGATTGCGGCTGTCGAACACGTGGACATACCTCATTCCACCGCGAACAATATAGCGGAATATTACGCGGTACGTAATTTAAATGAATCCTAATAAATAGAAGAGTAATAAAAATAAATTCGAAGAAATTTTCTCGGCAAGATACATCATGCAAAGTTATGCATTTTTAATCTTTAAAAGAAGGTGAATTTTTTCCGTTCTTTTTAATCCCTTTTCATTTATTTTAATCTCTTTCTGTTTAATTGATAATTTCTGATACTTTAAAATTTTGCTGATCATCCTGTACTTTTGCTCTATTCTTTTCCATTCATTAAATTTTTCAAAATGTCAATTTCTCTAATTTCAATTTCTTTTTCAGTTTTATTAATTTTTGGTAATTTGGAAATTTGATAATTGTTTATAATTATCTATCTCTTTCTATTCATTTTAATTTTTCCAAATGTCAATTTCTCCAATTTTGATCTGTTTTTCAATTTTACTTTTCAGTACTTACTCAATTTACTTAATTTTTAATAATTTGGAAACTTGATTGTCTACCATTTTTATCCTTTCCTATTTTAATTCTTCAAAAGTCGATTCTTTCAATTTCCATTTTTTTGTCAGTTTGTTGATCTGTAATCTGAAAATGTAATACTTGTTTATATAATTATCTGTTCTATTTCTATTGATTTTAATTTTATAAAATATCAATTTGTTTAATTTAAATTTCTTTTTCACTTTAATTGCCAAGCAAGTGAATGATACGGAAATTTCCAGGTGCGCGACCCCGCCGCCGCGGCCAGTTACCCGAAGATGAAGCAGCCGGAGCCGCTGGCGTTCACGCGAGCGGAGCTGGCCGCGTTATACAAAAAGGCCTTGGAAAAAGGGTCAGCGATCAGCGTGGCATCATTGACGCAGGCTCTCAATGCCGTGAACGGCAACAGCAATGCATCGCCCCAGACCGGTCATCCGCAGCTACCGGTTAAACCGATGTATAACTACTACTTCTTCCCGCTGAAGAGTTTCGCATCCGAGTTGCAGAGGGATCATCATCAGGCCGCGGTAAGCGAAAGTCGCGAGATCCGTTGCGCCATCCGTTAGGTGCAAACCGCAGATTTTTCCCCGCCAATCCGGTGTAACCAGATTTTATCGCAAGCATATTAATGTTCGCAAATGATTCTATGCCGAAACGCTGACGCACGAGATCAACTTGTACGACCTTGTGTAAAATGAGACATTGCTTAGATTTTCACATGTGTGAAATATTGTGCGTAGTGGATGCTAGAAATATATAAGAAAAGCGTGAAAACTTGTGATACATTTAAAAAATTTATACTGCAGCATAGATACAAACTTTGACGTGTTCTGCATTACATAATTATACTTCAATTTTATTAAAAAGATAATAAATGCTGTGACGATTACCAGCCGACCGGCGCTACTAAACTCAAAAGATGCACCAAATTTTAAAAAATATTTCTAATTCTGTATAATTAATATTGAAATAATAGTCTAAAGTAAATATATCATATCATAATTTTACATAGTTTAATTCTATAATTATCGAGACATAAATCTAATAGTGAAACTCACGTCACTCCAGCTTTTATAGAGAAACTTTGATAGACAACAAATTACTGTCTGATATTCAACGTATTAATTGAACGTATAAATTTCTGATATTGATTGAAAAAGTTTCCAATTTACGCACATTACCTTATAGGATTTTTTACAATCTTCTTAATATATTGGATATCTATCCTATACATCCTGATGTAATTTTGATTTTATCATTATATGAAATACTTTACATGAAATATTTATATTGAATATAGAATATGATAACTAATAAACATATCTGATTTGCATTATTTTACAGATCGTTCCAATGTACGCGGCCACAGAAACCGTAGAAAGCACTCAGAAGCAGCTTATGAATCCGCTCTTTGTGGCAATTGGCACATTTATTAGCATGGCGCTTCTATTTATGATGGGCGTGCTGTTTCTACCGAAACTGCCGCACTTGGAAATTTTCAAAGCACGAGTAGCCGACAACGATGACTTTCTGCGTCTAACGACTTTTGTGATGAATGCCATAGATGGACGTAATCGCTGGCAAAATTTCAACGCAGCCAGCTGAAAGTATGCAATGTAAAATCAAAAGTACCGCATTCTTAAAGATTGAAAATACCTGTGAATATATATATATATCGCACTGTGCGTAAGTTATTTGGACTGCAGTCGATAGAGGGAAATTGCAAAAGGGATATTTAGTGTAAATACTAATATGAAATAAGTATATTATAAATATCATTATAGGAACTCTTACGCTATTATTAAATATTACAAGTATAAAATGCTTAATCTAAAATTAGAATTACATTTATTCGATCAGTAAGGATTAATATAAGATTGGCATTAACGAAAGATAATATTTATTTAATATAACATTATCATATACTATATACTTTTATTTTAAAAATGCGGTAAATTTTTGTACATAAATATCGATATGAACCATATGAAGATGATCAACTAGAAATACTTGAGAAAATACCATTAAATAATACTATATCAGCCTACAAATGTGTTGTGCTCTTTTATTTATAGTACACGTACGTAATAATGAAGACTAATAATGAAGGAAGTAGAGATAAATAATGCACTTCGGTTGCTCAGGGAATGTGGACATGTATATGTATGCGTGCACGAAGTATATGGAAAACCACTTTCTATTTTGCGAGTGTACGTACCCATTCGCTGTTCGCCTTCTCCCTCGACTTCGTAATATGAAAGAATTCTAAACATACAAATCGCGGAAACTGTACAGTATCAGAAGAACGGAAAGGAAGGCACACGTTGGGACGCTACATGTTAAAATGTATAATTTCGCCCCACATTTTTTACTAAATCATCAGTCAGTTCGATTGGCAGTTTCCCTCTCCGCCGCCTTTCGTTTCAACATTTGCCTCTGATGCTCGTATTCAAAATCCTCTTCAGTCAAATTCAACCTCTGAATCTGCAATATTAAATCATAAATATATAACATTTTATATTTTATTTATAAAATACAAAAACCTAAAGTTTTAATAATTTTAAAACAAAAAACTCTAAAAACTATGAAGAAATTAGAATTATTTTAAATAAATTTAATTTTCTATAATCTTGAAATTTCATTTAACTAGATAATAGTTTAATTTTATTACATAATTATTTGATTAATTTACTTTGCAACAATATTTACGTTAAAAAATGTTTACCTGATAAACTAAGGCCTCCTCCTCCATGATATGTTGGGGTGGATTTCTTAGAAGTTGGAGGGTTTCGTATGTCGTTGGACAACGTTTGGTAAGAGAAGAGCGACCTAGACTACCTTTCAGTAGTACCAGGCCTACTTTGAAGATCACTTTTACGCCCTCGCAAAGGAACATATCCCATATACGCAAGATACTTTCCCACGGCAATGTTCGCGTGTAAACGCACAAGAACCATTCCGTCATATATAAGATCGGTTCCATTTTTTGTTTTTTCTAAAATAATAAATATCTGATTAATTCCCTATCTAATTTATAATTAGGCTAAAAAGAATGTTATTCTACACTACTAGTTACAATTCTTGTAACTTTTTGTAAGAAAAATATAAAAACTATATCAACTTTTACATATAAAAATTCAGAGTAATTAAAGTTCATTTATATTTCTAGAATAAAATCTTTCTAAAACGTGCGATACAATTGCAGTAGGTTTGCATAAGGATTCGTATATACTAACTAGATGTTTATACGCAACGGGGGAGACTCTCTTCAGAAGAGCAAACAGAATGTCACCATCACGCAGCAACGTTTCCATGCCCTGACTATAGTAACCAATGAGATATTTGTCGCATATCGCGACAAGACACCAGAATGCTTGAACTGCCGGCATGTGCATCAGCAAAAACGCAGCGATGGGTGCTTGAGCTTGGCAGTAGCCTACTTTGCTGTTCAGAATGGAGTATGCCTTGAGGACTTGAAACAGTTCTTGCTGCCCAGGTGCATTCTCAACAAACATCTCATGATGAGGAAACTGACGATGGAGATCCTTCTTGATGTCCTCTATATATTTGGGATCGCCAGGCCGTTTTATCAGTTCCTCGTACAAATTTGGATTCTCGTTCATTAGAAGCTGACCACCGCACAAGTTCAGCCAGGCGCGCAGTCTCACGGAAGGTGGTATACCCTTGCGGCATCTCTCGCGGACCTTACGGTAATTCGTGGTCATAAAGAGACTCCAGTTGTTCAGCATCCGTATCCATTTTCTCTCCCTTCGCAGTATCACGTCGGGCGGTATGGCCTGCTTCCTAATCCACAAAGTTATTCAAGTGAAAAATTTGTATATTGTAATATTGCAGTTAAGTGAAATTTAATTTTTATTGACGTATTAATGTGATAATATTCCATTGAAGTATTATCACATTAAAAAGAGCTAAATTACCTTTCCGGACTGTACTGCGAACCACCCAGAAATCCATGGCGATCAGGTACAGTGGAGATCACCGAGCCTTGGCAAATACTACTGGCTTCCGATTCTGTTTCTCCATTCAACTCCTCCTCGTCGTTGCGTGATACAATGGAGGCAGCCATAGCATCTTTCTACTCTACTCCTTTGAAAAATATTGTACACTATATTATAAGTATATGTCATAGGCAAATAGGTTATTAGGAAAATAATTTTTGACTAAACATATACTACCAGGCAAATAGCATTTGTCTAGTCAAAATATAGTTGAAAGTTATTTTCCTATAATATCCTATTTAACTACCATATTTAAAAAATATATATATATGATAATAACAATAAGATATACAAAAAATATATCAATTAATTTTAAAAGACTAATATAATTTAAACAATACATATATAAAATATAAATGTATTAATAAATTTAAAAAATGTAAAAAACTAAAAATTTATCCTAAATCAATTACATAAAAAAATAATATACAATTGCATCCCCTTAAATATACAGTTACCATCAAGCGTTAATTTTTAATTCTACGCAGCGGCGTAGAAGATATTAAAAGAGTTAAGCCAGAATGAAATAGAACTCGCGTATGCGACGTTCCGAAATGTGAGATTTCACATATGTACACATTCCAAATATAGAATGTACAGCTTCGTACGGAACGTATAATGTTCCGACAGACAGCGCAAGTAACACGCGATAGTTCCGTTATCCGATTATCTCACCATTTACAACCTCGCGAACCCCGCGCACGCAAAATAAACATCCGTCAGTCCCTCGGCGAGAATGCATCTCGCGTTGCTTCATCGCGAACCGCGCGCATGTGTACATACGTACTAAAAACGCCTACTTCGCCAATTGACAGATCACGGCGATCACGGTAATCCACGCAGCCCGAGCCCTATTTCCCGTCTCATAAACATGCAGGAAGCGCGCCGCGGTACAGTTTTACGGTTCGCCGCGATACCCACGCGTAAACGAGCGGAGAGGGTGGAAGGGGGGGGGGCGAGGAAGGGGGGAAGCGACACGGGATTTTTTCTACTCTGATTTTTGGATGGCTGATGAAAATAAAAAAAAAAACAATGTATACTTAAATGTAATATTCGACGCAGCGACGAACGCAACTGCGTAAATCGCGAAGGCGCGATTGCGTGGGCGTATTCGGGGCGTCGCGACACTAGCCGAAGACACTTACCGTGAATTTTCGAGGAATCTGACATTTCGAGGTATCCACGGACGTGCATCCGCACAACTCTCGCTTCGCTGTGTAGTGTGTACACGGCTCGCGCACTGCGCGCACGCGCACACGCCCGCTACGCCTCTCGCGCGAGGAGCGCGTAGGTAGAATAATTGTGAATCCGAATGAGACGGTGTTCAACGGTATACCGATCGCGTACCGTGCAGCGCGGATCTTCCTACAGCCGGTATCGCACCGGGAATCGAAATTGCGAACGGGAGACTGAAAGTCGACCAATCGGAACAAAGGGAACTATGAAGTCTTAAGCTCGCATCAGACTACGCGTTGAAGAGCAGGAACTGAAGATTAGAATCCGATCAACCGGATAAGTTTAACGTTGATCCGTTTCGTTTTGATCGGTTGCATTCTAATCTTCAATTCGCAGTTCTCAATCTTCAATGATCCGTAATCTGATGCAGATTTACCCGATTGGTCGAGATCTAATCTTCAATTTGAACTTTATGGTGTCTTTGATTAAACTTTGATTAACTTGCTTTATAATAATGTTGGTTTTATTTTAACACGAGTAAAATAAATAATTTTTAAAAATACTTATTAGGTTTTGTATATGAATATGTTTAACATGTTAACGAAAAATTGTTTTAAGATCGACAAATAATCAATGCATAATTTATTTGAAGTTGAGAAAAAATATATAAAATTCATGAAAAGATATTAGATTACTTACAAATGAGAACAAATTTTCGAAAGTAAAAAAAAAAAGAATTATACATATATTTTAGGCATGCACTTACACGTAACAACGGTAGATTTCTAAAATGAAAATTTTAATACCTCAGAACGTTGAGATTAATATTTTTTAAGTGAAAAATTATAAGTTTACTTTTTAAATAATTATAAAATTGACTGATCCGCCATTTTTAAATTAAAACTATATATGCTTTTTAAAAATTGTTTAAATCAATTTATTATCTATCCAGTTCGTTAATCGTTAATACAAAAATGAATTTAATTCAATAATTTACATGTATAAATATAATTATTGCTATAATAAACCTGTAAAAAAAGATGGTAAAATATAAATTTCTTCCTAGCTAGCCTGAAACATATGGCGGATCGATAAAAAATTATCGAAACTCCTACGTTCATTTCCATCATAATACAGATTAACTTTAATCTCGATTTAACTTAGTTTTTACTTTTTCTAATTTTTTGAATTATAAAATAAGTTAACTCGAGATTAAAGTTAATCCACATTGGTGAAAAAAGATATTCAAGAAATTCAATCAATGCACAACTGATAGAGCTTATCGGCGATTGCATTAAATTGAATCTCGGTTTCTTATCCAACATCGATAGATGTCGCGACAATACGCATAATTTACCGAGATTTACCGACCCTCTCTCTCTCTCTCTCTCACACGCGCGCGCGCGCGTATGCGTACGCCCGTAATAAGGGCGGCGGCGTAGCGTATACGTATGCAACATGTAGTCAGTCAACGCGTACATCTTCTTGAATGTATCGCGGAGCGCTCCATCGCCATGTTGGCTTAAACCCAGTGGTTGACGTCAGCGTCAGCGGGCGGCGTTTAGCGGTGTGCAATCGTGCGAACAACAAAGACGGACAGACGGAGACGGCGCGAGCTACCGAAGGCGAGAAAGAGAGAGAGAGAGAGAGAGAAAGAGACAGGCGTGCGCGATCGGTGCACAGCGGTGCAGTCGTCGACGAAGACGTGATAGACGGCAGGGACGGTGAGGTTCGGCTCGGCTCGGTTCGCCTCGGCTCCGAAATTCACCCGCATCCGCTATGCCGATATCGGTAAACCAGCGGCGCTAGGCACTCTCGGCGACTCCTCTTCGGCACGTCGGTCTCTCCTCTCCGTGGCGTGAAGACGAGAAGGAGAGGGAGAAAGAGAGAAGGCGATATATCGAACTCGCGCGGCGCACCCTTCGCGTCGCGTGCGAGAAAAAAAGCCCCCTCAGCGCGCGCGGGTGGGTGGAGAGGGGAGTGGGGAGGGGGAGAAAGAGAGAGGGAAACGCGAAACGCGATGGAGGCGCGACGCTGTCCGGTTTGACCGCTAGACGGCCTCCTCCGGTGTGTGTATCCTCGGCTCTCTCGGGCGGCAGCCGACAGTCGACGGGGCCCCACCGGTTCTCAGTGCGTTCCGCGCGCGCCATGTGCCGCACCGTCGCTGCTCCGCGTGCGTCTCCGCCCTGCAGATCGTCGTCGCGCGTCCCGCCGCCGCCGCCGCCGCCGCCGCGGTTCGATAAGCCGACGCTCGTCGCGTAGTCGGCTCGGCCAGGACCTCCCCCCGAGAGCTATGCGCTGCGCTCGTCGGCGCTCCACGACGACGCTCGGCGTGTCCCCGTAGTGCCCGTGCGACGAGTGTGCCGCGAGCTGCGTCCTCGGTGCTCCTTCCTTTCTCCGCCCTTGTATCTTCGTGCGCCAGGAGAAGATAGCGCGCGCGAGAGAAAGAGAGAGAGAGAGAGAAAGAGAAAGACAGAGTGAGAAAGAAGGAGAAAGGATACAGCAGTCGAAGGGAAAAGAGAGCAGGAGCGACGAGTGCCGGAATCGAGTGGTAGAATCGCTCGAACGGTGTAATCGGCCAGCAGCTCCAGCGAGCGAGCGGAGGAAGAGAGAGAGAGAGAAAGAGACATAACAGAGGGGAGCGCGAGTGGCGTATCAAGATGGCGCATAATTTGGCACCGAGCGTCAACTGCTCGCTCGACGACATTGACCTGAACGCTCTGAAGGTACGTATAAACGCGTGAGATCCGTCGACGACGTTCCCCCGCGCCTCGTTTTCCGTCCTTTTCCTTCCTTTTTCCAGGCCCGCGAAGACCGCCGATCCGCCGCCTCCGGCGGCCGCTTTCCGGACCCGCCTGGTGTCACGCGCGTGTCTCGTCGTACCATTGGTGATTAACCTCGCGAGAACCGTCGAGCAACAAGAGGAGGAGGAGGAGGAGGAAGAGAAGGAGGAACTGACGTTCGCCTTGAATCCGTCCCTCTCTCTCTCTTTCGATTGTCGCGGGTTTTTGACGCCGCGTAACGTCGTCGAGGAAGAAAAAGTCGAGCGATTCCGCTGCCCGATCCATCACGCGCACGCATCGCTGACAGACATCGCCGTCCTTTCCTCGCCCTCTTCTCCCTCTCCCCCTCCCGCAGACTACGAACCGTGTAGCACGCGATCGACGTTCCCCCGCGGACTCTCGCCCGAGAGGAATCCGCGTCTTCACCGTTCGAAACCGCGACACGCGTCCGAGACCCGTCCGCCGATCGTGTTTCCACTCCGGCAACGCTGTTGACAGCCGGACAAACGTCACGCGAGATTGGATCTCGCGCTGCCCGAGTGCAGGCTCTCTTTTCTTTTTCCGTTTCCTCGCGCGCTTAGAAAAAGGTCAAACACAAGGGAGAGAATCGATCCCCGCGGCCCGTCGTTTATCGTTAAGAATGCCCGAGCGAAGGAAACACTATCGCATCGTCAGATAGTAGACAGGAAAAAAACAAGCTTCGACTCGACCCCGAAGAGACGAAAGATCGGACGTTCGCACTGAAGACGCATCGGCTGGAGTTTCACGTGTGAAATACCACCGAAATACCTTCTTCTCGTCCACCGCTCGCGATCGCTGCGCTCTGTTTCCTTGTATTTTTCTACAGCTGTGCGCGATCTAACGTCACGATCAGGAGCTTTTAAGATGGCTGACCGTCATATTTCCCCGTCGGATTTTCGCCGCCGGGACGGCCACTTCGTCTCGTCAGATTTCGCGTCAGATATTTTCGGACGAGAGAGACTTCTATTTAGGAATAACTTTTTTTTTTATTTGAGACAGATTGAATTGTATCAAGTTGTCAAGGAATAAGCGGTCCACGCGAGAATATAGATTGGTTCTTCGCGGCTGCATTTTTCCCTCTTATCTCTTCTCTTTTTCCTTTTCTCCAATGTCCGACCATGCACCTGTTTCATTCTAAAGCAGGATAACGTAAACCGGCTGCAAAATATAAACCTAGTATAACCGGAAGCTCGCAACAACATTTTCTATTTATATTAAATATCGATCCGCAGACTCTCCCGCTCGAGCATAAAATACGTCCTTTGGTCTCTTCGTTTCGCCAAATAATTCTGTAAAATTATCTCCTTTACCTTTTCATTTCGATTTTTTTTTAAATTTTTATTCGTTTGGAAAACTCGGGAAATTTTTAATCGCTCTCTCGCGGACGCGATAATCGGAGCAATTAACGTAGCGATTCACCGAACCGGCGCTGCTCTCCTTTAATGACGAAAAGGAGACGTTTTACGAGTCTGGAGGGTTAATCGGTCGTTTATGTTTCCAGGAGCCTGCTGGAATCTTCGAGCTGATAGAAGTGGTCGGCAATGGAACGTATGGCCAAGTCTACAAAGTGAGTATCCCGATTTCAGTTTGCGTCGAGCTTGTCTGCGATGCCTTTTACAGCTGTGCGATATTTTTAATATTTTTTTTCTCATATATTTAGTTCCATAACATAGAATCATTTCGTTCTTTTTTTTTTATTATATCGTAACTGCTCCAACCGTTTACCGGTTTGATTAGCTGAATATCGTCACTTATCGATTTCACGGTGACGTGACGACCTTTTCCGCGATATTTTAAATTAACGCGTATACGTTAAAACGAGGGAAGATAAAGAACATAGCACGTGCGACATTTCCGTGAAAAAGATACCGCGTACTTGAGAGTCCTGTGTTTGAAAATTATTTATCATAATTGTAAAATTTGTTGAATCGATTTAATACTTTCCTGACAAATCTGACAATGATAATAGGATCTAAGAGCGCTAATTGTTTTTAATCTTCCTACTTTAATCCTATCTTTAATCTGTTGAAGTTATCTAAAAAAGAAAATCACGAGCAAACAAACGAAACTTACAGCGACTAGAGTTGCACAATAGTTTCTTGCAGTATTGTTTTTAATACGGAATCGAAAATAACGATTTGTAGCTGACCGAAAGCTAAGCCGCAGGTCTTTTTATCGTTGCCGTCTCTGTATGTAGATAACTTTATCGATTCCCTTATTATTTTATTTATTTACTGGAGCCGTGCTCCTATTTACGTTAATGTCACAATGTAAGATAAAATAGATACGTATATTAAATACAGAATACCGTCACGGTAGATATCATTTAATGATATACTCCAGAATTATATTTCACTGACGAGTCGCGCTTCTAATTTTCGTACGTACTTCGGTTTCATGCTTCCCGTTAGTAATCCATAACTCTTATCTGCCAGGACTTACTCTATACATTCACACCGCACGTCTATGTTTCCCGTTTAGGCGCGTTATCGCAAGTCTCATATCCGAATCCCGTCCCCGTCCCCATCCCGTCCCGCCCCGTAGAAATCTAAGCCCATGCTTGCGTTACACACGTGGGAAACTTTCGTGTCTGAGGTGATACGCGACGTGGCGTTGCATTCTCGCGATTATATCCCGCGCTCTTGTCGTTTCACGCCTCTGCAGACGAGGCGAGCGGCCCCTCGCCTTAAGCGCGTCCCGACAAGCATTTCTCTTGTTAGTGCGTTAAAAAAAAGAAGAAGAAAGAAAGATAATGATTTCCCCTTTGTATCGATAGACGGACCCGCGATTGAATTGGTGAGCTCAGAAGCGGCGTGAGTCACATAGCAGGAATGCTTATAGGAAATAAAGAAATCGCCTTTCTCCGTTTAATGCAAGTTGTTCCTGCACTTGTCGGATCTAATGCGTCGCGCCATATGGAAATATTGAGAGGACTGATGCTGTCGCGCCCCCGTTCCTTCGCGACAAATGCCACTCCGAATTCGGAATCTTTTGGTCTGTTTGCTGCTAAATAATGCAAGGAATATTACAAAGAATATACGAGAATGATTACAGATATTTTTGAAAATTAATACAAATATGACGAAACACGGATGACAAAAAATGCTTCGTTCTTTCTGCTAGAATGTAGAAAGATAAACGTGGCCAAGTCGCATAGAAAGGAGGGGACCTCCTTCCTCACCTGTAACAGAGAAGGAGACGGTGATTCACTTTTAAAAAATTCTCCTTGACGAGGACGTCCTTGGGAGAATATCTTGATGTGAAAAAACGGTCGTACGAGAGAGAGAGAGAGAAAGAAAGAGAGGTCGAGAATCTCACGACCGGAAGGACGCGAGGATCATATAACACACGTCATTAACGTGACTGGAGCAGAATGAGTTTTTACTTCAATGGAATTGACAATCGTAATGAGTAATCATTACGATAACTGAACTTGAGAAAGGTTACATCTATTTTACTATGGAATGTCTGTACATTTATGTATATACTATTGTTAATTGGATATTTCGTCAAAATAAAATATTGAGAAGAATAAGCTTTTGCAACTGTAAGCGAAATCTCGTCAACAAGTGTGTTGAATCATCGAGTCATTCGCATCGACGTCAACTGAAGACGACAAGCTCTTCTAAGCTCTCTGTCTCTTTCGTGTCGTTAATTAATTTGGATAAGCAGCGAGCGGGGAAACAATTTCCATTCCATTGTGCGTCGCGGGGAGACGATAAACGGTGAGAAAGATATTAACAGAGTGGAGCACTCACGTGGAGCTTTCCCTCCCGTGAACGACATTAAAATGAAAGTTGTTCCGTGTGGCACAATTAATTTTCGCGTTGTCCGCGCCCAGACGATGCGGCCGCAACGTTTAACGCGCTCGTTCGCGCCTCCGTCATAACGATCGGCCCACTTACTCGCGATGAATGGATCGCAGGAGAGAGAGACTCTCGTGCACCACGGAGCTGCGCGCGGCCCGGACGGACGGACAGGATTCGCACGCGTGAATTTCGCGTGCTTTCATCGACGGGAAGACGCGTTTCTATCGCGCTCGCGCGCGTCGCAACGGCTCTCCGCCACCTCGTGTGTGCGTGGCACTCGTGCTCTTTAAACGCTTTACTTTCGTGCTACGCGGAGTGGACGGAGGACGAGGGGGTGAGCGGGGAGGAAGAGGACGATGACCCGTTGCCGATGACGGCACAGAATGAACCGAACACGCACGCGTGTGCGTGAAAACTTCAGCGGGAGACGAGTGTGCGCGCTATCTTGCCGAATCGTATTGTTGTCCTACCGTTTATCGGCGAATCGATGATAAAGCTCGTAATATTTAAGAGAAATCTCATTCGTGTAATCTATTTTCATTGCTGCCGTCACGTATCTATCTTCGAGAGATAGGGCAGAATAGAATCTATAAGGCAAAATTAAATCATCCGCGTTACCAAATAATGAATGAAGGCAAAGAATGAAATCGACTTTTCGAATTGGAAACGACACTACTCTCGATTGAGTCAACGCTTTTGCTAATGGGAAGAAGATCCTGACGCATAATGTAAAAGTTAAGGAAGTGTAAAGAAGAAAATGAAATTGAATGTGTATCCAAATATACGCAACGAAATTTATTAAGAGCTCTATAAGCGGTATAAACAGCGTGCTAAGATCGTAGAAGATCTGCAAAGATTAAATGTATAATCTGCAAAGATTAAATCTATAAAAAGTTATGCGATATCGCTCTTTAAAGAAAAGATAAAATCTTGCATTTTGTGATGACACATTAGGATCAATTCTAAGACTTGAAAGTATTAAATGATTCGTTAACTTATGTAAAAATGACGTCAAACATATTTCTTTTCTCGACGGTCAATAATTTTAATTCCCCTAACGCGCAGCTTGATAATTATGACTTATTGCCGATTTAATCGAGGAGGAAGAATTACTCGACGATCGAAGATCCGTCCCTCGCCATGTGGGTGGCTCGATTGAACGTTTTTTATAATTCATACGTCATTTCCGGGCAATCGATTCGTGCTCGGCTAAGAGACTCCAGGTGGGTCTCCCTCTTCGATTTTATCCGCTGACACAATGAAAATTGAAGAAACATTATTCTCTCTTATCAGCAATGCTTTTTAAGGTAGAATCACATTTTCTGCGCACGAACATGCACGTAACTGCCAGATTGGACCGAATGTTTTCCAAGCATCGTCCATATAATCCATGATATTTGATATTTGCATTATTTATATCAGCGCCGCATGCTTTAAGCGTCTTTCATTCTGCATCGGAAACTCTTGGTTCCATACGAGTCAAGTGACGTTCACACGTAGGTGGAGATTCCAGAGGCAGAGAGCGAGAGCGGGACCTTGCTCTTTTCGTCGAGGAGCGAAAGAGAAAGAGACGCGAGACTGCAGCCGATTCTGTTTGAGAGGACGGAGACGGTCGAGGCGACGGCGGCGGCGCATATCCATAACAATGTCTGCTGCGTGCACACGCGGTTTTATAGTTGGAAAAAGATTGAGCGTGTAAAGCGTGCGGTAACACTTTTTCCGCCGCATTGGTTCCACATCGCTCTTGGTTCATCTAACTCGGCGACCGGGGGGAGAAAATGAGATTTTTTTTTTTTTTAACAGGGGAGCACGGCATATCCAGCGTTTCGTTTCGCCAACACTGCAGCTATCGCGTCATTTTCTTTTAATAATCCGTTTAGTATCTGGCCATGCCATAGTGGAAGTCTGACGATTATTTTAAAGGGTAAACGGTGGGAGTAGGTAGCGACGAGCTTGATTTACACGAGGGACATATATTGTAAAACGATTACTTTAACGCCGATAGTCAGTCTCAGAAGATAACGTTGGAAGATATGTTTTGGCACATGTACGATAATAACTCCATCATTATTTCCCGATGCTTCGGATATTTATGCGTTTAACGGAGCGATATAATGACAATGCGCTTTCTGCTTCACAGGGTCGGCACACCAAGACCGGTCAGCTGGCGGCCATCAAGGTCATGGACGTCACGGAGGCAAGTATTCGGTTGCAATGGCGATGCTGTGGTTTAATTACCACCATGCTTTGAGAGGTCAACGATACGGGCGCTGTTGGTTTTACCTCGCCATCGTAGTATGAATCGCAATGATCTCGGAAGTGCGAAGAATTTCGCGAAGTAGTGAGACTTGACGTGTCGTTTGTACAAGTCGACTTTATATAGGGTGACATTTGCAGCCGTTGGAAAAAACTTCCTTTAAAACACGAAGAAAAAATAGACGTAACGCCTGCCGGCACGTCCCGCGACCGCAGATAGATAAAAACTTATCAGCGAGAGAACGCGACATACGAAGCGATTCTAAATTCATTACCGCGTATCGTCAACGCCGACGAAAGACAAAGACCGCTTCTACGAATCCGCGTGCGATATGGCTTGATACTCGACGACTTCTAGAATCTAGAATGAGTAATGTCACGGGACAGGAAGACGTATGTTTTTATAACGGACGCTCCTTCTAATTTATTAGATGATTGCGAAAGTTTGATTCGTTTTTGATTGATATCTTCGATTACGGTTACTGACTTCTAATCTTAGCATTAATAAATATCTTGCATTTTGTATTATTGGACAATAGCTATCGGGAATAAATTATTCGCACGTGTGCGCAATAACGTACATTTTCCTTTGTATCGTCATCGTTACATTTAGCTTATAAAGAGACGATTTTACAGTTATATAGATATGAATCATCTCGTAGTGATACTTATCTCATGGAATATTCCCGGTAAACAGATTCTCTCCACGCTTATTTTTCTATTTATATCTAAAACAGAAATCGTGGCATTAATATTACCGTTACATTGCACTTTTAACCGTTTCTTCTCACGTAAATCGACCAAATCCACTGATTGGAAGATGAGTGGAAGATGCATCGGAATTCAGATTACGATTATGATTGCGCATATTTCTCTATCTCTCTCTATATTTCCGTCTCCCTTTCTCCTCTCTCTTTGTATCATTTCTTCCAAGTGCCCTCTTTTCTTCTCTCTCATGTAACGCGCGAGTAAAGACTCGACTCTACTTACCTACTTAACGTACGTCAGACTGCTTTTCTAGACAAAAAGGAATTTTCACATTTTACTTGTAGTGTAAATCTGTTTGTCCAATTGTATTTATTTTCACACGATTACCATAAACGCAGCTGGAATTTATGCCAGCTTAATAATCATATTAATATGACCTGTAAAGAGGCTAATTAAAGGCGTGACTGTCTGAAATGATCTACTTATAGAAATTTATATATATTGTCAATTTTTACTCTCGTACAGTTTTTCAAACGTCCTTATACAAATTTCCAAATATTGCGAATATTTTAAAACGATATGTATTTTTCATAAATTATATAAATTTTTCTTAACTTGTGAAAAGTGCATAAGAAATTAAAAGAAATATTTCATAAATGTCCGTTAATAAACTGTTCGTCTTGTTGCAGGATGAGGAGGAAGAAATAAAGTTGGAAATAAATGTACTCAAGCGGGTAAGTGATTTAATTACCTTCTTACTTTGAATAGATATTTTAAAGCTCTGAGTTTTTAACAGAGTGCATTAATTTAGACAAATTGTTTTTTTCCTCGTAGTACTCGAATCATAGGAATATAGCTACGTATTACGGTGCCTTCGTAAAGAAGTCATCACCCGGCAAAGACGATCAATTATGGCTGGTTATGGAATATTGCGGAGCTGGCTCCGTCACGGATCTCGTCAAGTCAACTAAGGGCCAGAGCTTGAAGGAGGAGTGGATAGCTTATATATCACGAGAAATACTGAGGGGACTTAGTTATCTTCATAGCAATAAAGTTATCCACAGGGATATTAAAGGACAAAATGTTTTATTGACTGATAATGCGGAAGTCAAACTTGGTAAGATTAATGTAGATATCAATTATTAGGTTGATTCAAAAGATCCGTGTAATTGTCAAACAAAATGTTGCGTAGTTTTAAAATAATCTATCAATCAAGGTAAATTTTATAATTGGTTTTAGTGTACTTTTTCCACATAGAAAAAAGTCGATCTTCTTTTCAAAGAAATAACACTGATGATTTATTTAAAGTGAAACTTTATAAGAGAAATTTTTACATCAAATTAATACGTATCTATCTTGGCATGTTCTACACTTGTGCATTAATTATCTTGTGATATTTTTAGTTGATTTCGGCGTTAGTGCACAATTGGATAGGACGATAGGTAGAAGAAACACCTTCATCGGCACACCTTACTGGATGGCACCAGAAGTTATTGCATGTGACGAGAATCCAGACGCTACTTACGACAATAGAAGCGACCTTTGGTCGCTCGGAATTACCGCTCTAGAAATGGCTGAATCACAACCTCCGCTTTGCGATCTACATCCCATGAGAGTGAGTGTTCCTCAGTAATTTTGACGATTAATATATACTTTTCATAACGTATAATACTCTTGTGTTTAAAATTATATATCATTATACTGTTTTATCGAACAGGCTTTGTTTTTGATTCCTCGTAATCCACCGCCACGGCTCAAGTCGAAAAAATGGGCTAAAAAGTTTCACGGATTTATTGAAACGGTGCTGGTAAAGGATTATCATCAAAGACCTTATACGGAACAGCTCCTTAAACATCCATTTATACGGGACCAACCTACGGAAAGACAAGTCAGAATACAGCTTAAGGATCACATTGATCGCTGTAAAAAGCGCAAACAAGAGAAAGGTGCGAAGATAATAATAACGGAAGTTAATTCCTAGTCATTTATTTCATGTTCGTTGCATTATTATTTGCCGTCCATTGCAGAAAGAGATGATTATCGATACAGCGGTAGCGAAAATGAAGAGGACGAACCGGCATTGGCAGGCGAGCCATCGTCCATAGTTCAAGCACCTGGCGGTGATACGTTGCGCCGTAATTTCCAACAGATTCAGGAAGGCAGGACTTTGTCGCAGGATGTGCCTCCACAAGCGCCCGCTAAAGAAAAGCCAGGCAGTAGATCTCAAAGAGAGGTGCCGGAACCTGGGCCACCCGCGAGACCCGCTATACCGCACAGACTCATAGGTACATTTCATGATTTATAAAAAGACTCATAACAGATTTTTTTCACGCTACTAATGTCGATAACTGTAAATAGTGGTGCCCGATCCGCAACCACCGTCTCGTCCATTACCTCCGACACCTAGAGATGATCCTCGACAACCGCACAAAGTATCTACGCCACCTTCTAATCATCAAACACCTGCTGGAGGAGGATCTGGCGGGCAGTCCGCACCTCAAAGGAACAGTGTCTTCAAACCTATGGTGAGTGTAAATAGATTTGCAATTTTAATATCCTTCCAATCTTTTCTGAATTATCCAAACCAAATGCCCTCCTTCCTTCTACAGACACTCTGCTAATAAGGACAATCATAGATATAAACACACAAAGTATAGATGATCAGATCTGTAGTAAGGCGTACGCTGTCGTTCCCTTTTCTTTGCAGTTTTGCCTTAAACATTTGTATTTATCGATCCAAGTATATATTATCTATTTAACGCATAGTTCACTTTGTATGTTTTCTCTTTCTCTATATATACTTGCGACATATTATATATTTTTATCATATCCATTGCACGCGTTCTACGTCGCTATTGCGTCATTGACGTACACGCTGATGCGTACTACATATACACATGTACACAGAGGCTCCTAGCACTCGAACTTGGAATGTATTCGGTTTTTGTTTCTTTTCTATGTTCACACCTACCGTAGCTGCCGCCAAAGAAGCCAGAGGTAAGATGACACGCACACTTTATCTCTCTCTCTCTCTCTCTCTCTCTCTCTCTTGTATATTGACAAATTGCTTCTCTGCAAACGCTTGCGTAATACGGATGATTTAATAATGATGACCAGTGCAGAAATAGTGTTGGTTTTTACTAGGATTTATTCATATGTACTTCGCGAGAATTATGCTTTTAAATATTCTATTAATGATCTTGTACAGAGTTTAATGATTATTTATTTTTTAATCTTATAAAATATATATAATAAAGAGTAGAAAAATTTAACCAGCTAAAAAAAGTTATAAGTTGGCAACAGAAGCTGCACTTAACATGTGATAGAAATAATATCATATATTTATCGTGTAAAGTTAATCTTTCTAAGTATACAGATTTATTTAATATCTATATTAAATATTTGTAGAGCATAAATGGAATAAGAAAATGTTTTGAAATGCACTGATTCATTCTTAAATTTATCTATTTTATAATAACAAATACATGTTTTCTTAATGTTCCTTCGCTTAACCACTTTGCCTTGTTCCATATTAAGCTTTTACTCTAATTGTCTAAGTGGATTTTCTTTGTTAGATTATACATGTTCAAATCTGTATTCACAACACGTTTGTTGATGTTTCGAGATATAATATCATTAATTTTATTATCGCGTCATTAAAGTAGAGTGAGCGTTTAGTAGACAGCGCACTAGTCTACTATACCAAAAATACCGGATTTAATTCTCGATAAATCTGAGAAATTTTCATACGCTTGTCTTCTCTCAGAAGATAATGAGAAACTACCGAAAATATCTTGCCAATGTTAACGTTCTTGCCAAAGATCTTCTCTTAAAGAAATTAGCGGTTCGGCGTTAAAACTGTAGTTACTTGTGTACAACGTAGATATGTGAAAAAAGGTCACTCCCTCATAATTAAAAAGAAGACAGTTCCTTTTAATGACAAAAAAATAATACATTCTTGTTCCACGATTGCAATTGCAATTGCATATTGTGTGTACAGGAAAATTTATCAACTTTAATTTTTCTGTACACATGATATGACAATTATAATCATGTAACATAGGAAAATGTATTATTTTTTATTTACATTACAGGAATCTGTAAATCTTCTTTTTTAATTGTGTGTGTCATTAAAATACAAGCATATACAATATTTATGATTAGTTACGTATATTACAAAGAATTGATTTGTTCCACATTTATAATAATCGATACGGGCAGAAAATAAACCACCAGAAATAGAATATCTGAATAATCCTCAATAAGATTTGAAGATATAAAAAACATATGAATATAATATTCTTTAATTTGAGAAAACGATGAGACAAATAAATCCAAAAAACAATTTATATAAGATTATTATTTTTGTAGTTTTCAAAATCAAAAATTGTTTTATTCGAAGAGCATATTTTTATACTTTTTACATCTAACATCTATTAAAATGAATATCTCTCTTCTATCTTTTGGATAACAAATAGTAGTTAATTGTACGAAACAAAAATCAAAATCGTTAATTGAATGTTAGAATCAGTATTAATTTCTACTAACTAATCTAATATATTTAATCTAACATTTCATTAAACGTGTTGCGTTTGAGTCGGTATATACTTATTAGTATTATAAAGAGCGATTCTGAAATAGGAATAGTTTAGAAGATTAGTCGCCTTAAAGATAAAAAAGGTCATATAAGCATGAATCCGGTAATGTTTCTATTTTAAGCTACAAACATTTTCTTTCTTGCGATAAAGTTGACATTTTCTTTGAAAACGTTTTTTATTTACAAGTTGAGATATACAAATAAATTGATTATTATTGTATATTGATATTATTAAGCAACATAACATAATGATTGAATAAATTATCAATTTGTTTACATAAATATTTGAGAGTCGAGATAATCGTTAACATACCGGGAATTTTTCTGTGACTTCAACCCATGAAGAGGATTAAGAACGTGTAATGTTAAGTTTCTATTAATTTGTCACAAAAGCACATTTTATAAAATTTTATCACGATGAATGTTCATAACTTGGGCAGGAAACATTTCTCCGGACCAATGTTCACGTATTTGTTTCTTCAAGGTAAATAGAGTATATTTTTTGAATTTGGTCAGACATTTCGGAATCAACCTAGTTAAATTTTATTTGAGCGTCAGTAGTTTCGCTTAAGTGCACAATATTACGCACCCCTCAACGTTTCTCCTTGCCTTGTTTGGCTGCCTTGTTGGCTATCCGGTGGTGGCTTCTAGCAAAAGATTCTCAGAGGTCTCGGAACAGTGACTAACGGGGTTGTGCGTGTATGCGTGTGGGTGGTAGGACATGGAGATACTGGCTGCTCAACTCATCGAGCTTGGTGTGTCACAGGGCCCCGAGGCCCCGCCAAGGCCAAACAGGCAACATAAGGGCCCTGCAGCCTCGTCTACATCGAATTCGGTGCAGCCTGCAGGTGGTAACGATCAGAACAACAAACAGATGCCGCAATCTTCCAGTATTCTCGATCAAGTAAGCGATTGGAGCCGCGTGCGATCACGATTGATATTTCAGCAGCAAAATTTACTTATGCCTGCATTCCTATTCCCCTTGTTGTTACATTATCCCTTTCGTTTTCTTTGTCTTCTTATTGCGTGAGACACATAATCACATCGCCTTGCGTCTAGTTCGAGGTAAAAAAAAGTACATAATACAGAAATCATTGTCACACGAATGTGCTCTAAAGACGATATATTATTTTGTCGTTCTAGGCCCTGTCGATTGAGAGTGACAGTGACGACGATCTTGAGGACGCTGGTGGGAACAATTTGAGAAACGACGGTACTTTGTTGGCCAGTGATCCGCCCAAGCCGCTGTAAGTAAAAGACTTTGTCGCTTCATAAAATATTCCAACATCAGGAATATTTTATTTGGGATTATTTGATAACATTAAAATAATTCTCGCTCGCTATATTAAGATTCATTATTATCATTGCCATAAAAACATATATGCTATTATTAATTAATTGATATTAACGCATATATTAATTCAACGGTACCGATGAAAAATATTGTAACTGTAGATTTATTTGACAATAAGCTTCATTTTCAAAAAATCGTACCAGTTTAGAATTTTATCAAAATTTATACATAGATAAAAAATTTTTTTTTAAATCGCTATATTTTTGTTCAGTCTTTTAGCTTCGACTGAAAAACTGGTCACAAAATATTTTTCTATCTAAAAAAGCATAATATGTTACATCATATTATAATATTTGTATCATGTTATAATGTATTTATATTTTATTCGTATCGTTGAATTATTTCCAGTAAGAAACAAATAATAATATCTAGTAATATGTACAATACAACACTACGCAAAGCCATTTCTTTAACGCTTTTACAAATATATTAAATATAGTAAGAAGTGGCTGTAGTTGTATTAATACTTACTAATACTAATGTCATTTCGTTTCATCTTCTATCATGCCTATCCCACGCTTCGACATTTCGCGTCATATGGTCGTCTTGGTCGCCTTACCTCGCAACACCGACAACGCATTACGTGTGCTTCGTCCGCCGTCACGTCGTACCACTGCAATCTCTATTTCCGTCGCTGCAGACCCGAATTTTCTCCTTTCAGACCGTCGTCAGATTCGTCATCGTCATCTTCGCACAATGCTCAAAACTCTCATCACGAGGATAAGCCGAAAGGTACGAAGGCCACTTTCCAGGAGACGTTATTAATGAAGCTACGCGCAGTGATTTAACACTCTGCCTTTGTCTAATCTTTATAGGAGGAGCACCGAATCGTCCGCTCCCACCAACTCCCGACGAGGAAGAATCGGGAGATCGTACGCTAGTCATGAAACGAGTGAGTATCTCTCTTTTCAAGATTGCGATGCAAGCTGAAATATACATTTGTAGACTTCTTCTCTTCTGTTCACATATATTTCATTTCGGTATAACTTAAAATTTTTCGTAAACCGTTGGTATGTAACGTACAAATCTTATGTAATCATGTTAGTAGTTCGCGCAAAGCAGTCGACGTGTTTTCTTCCTTGTCCAACTTATTTAGTTGTCGATACATCACAAAAGTCGATACATCAAAACATAAATGATACATTATTCGTCCGCCCCGAAATCTTTGTTGACGTGAGAATGGATCAGATTCGAGGATGGACGGAAGGGAAGGAAACGTGAGCGATTGCGATGCATATTCATCTTTCTTTTTATCTTTTTTTTTTTGTAAATATGTACGTATATATATTAACTGATAATCGGGACTAAATCAGTGATATTGTCCGCTCCCTTCATTGTTTCGCTCCACGTATTCGTCAAGACTGGACTTGTATATTCCAAGCGAGCACCATGGCGCACTGCCTTGTGTCTGTACTTTTGCCGCTGTCGTACGATATACCATGCACATTCATATACGAACGACGTTGCTATAGATTGACTATGTTGCTGCGGTGAAGTTGCAACGGATTGTCGTGCGTCTTTTTTATTATATCTTATTTCAACTTTTTTTGCAATCTCATATTCGATGTTGAAATTAATCTTACGACTTGATGGTAGCTTTATTACCGCCGCAAAGATAGTCGTTCCTTATTACATTGTACCTATCATTACACTACACCGCCATTATCATTATCGACAATCATCATTGTTATCGCACGTATTTCTTTTTCTTGTTTTTTTTTTCCTGTCACCGTACCATTACCTTCGCCATCGTACGCACACTCTAGAAACTTAGTCAGATGTCAGACGATCGTGCAACGACTAGCGGCAACCGGCGTTCAGAAATAGATGAGCAGCTCCTCCTGAAGGAGTGGGATTTCACCCGCTTCTTTCAGGGTTTTAACGAAAAGTTGGATAAAATGAAACAGGAGCATCAGCAAGAAGCGGTCGGACAAGCGAGCAAGTCTGGATCTGAGGATCGCTCTTCGTCGTCTAGTGAGAGAACGCTCAAGAGACAGGAGCAGTTAGCCCGAAGGAAACACGAGCAACAACATCATCAAAAGCAACAGCAATTGAAACCGATTCACAGGCGGCAAGAGAGTGATTCGAAACTGGGCAATGCATCGAGCGCCTTCGCGCGTGCCTTCCGTCGCGAGAATTCGGACTTCTTCCCGTCTGCGAGACACTCGGCGTACCTGCAGAAGTCGTCGGACTCCTCGAGATCTAGTATATTTGCTAGCGGTAATCGACGCGGAAGCGAGATAAGCGTTGCCGGTATTGTTGGTAAGAAAGGCAGTGCCCTCAGCTCCGGCGAGCCGGTCCTAACGGATTTCTCGTTGTGCCGCGAGGGCCCCCAGAGGCCCAGGAGAGAAAAGACCGAGAGCGAAATCGTCTTCGGTAGTAGGCATGAGGCGAGAAGATACGATTTCGAACGCGGTAAAGACGAGAATGCAAGAAGACGCAGTTGTAGACCTTCGGATGCTACGGCATCTGCCATAGTCGACGATGCGGGAACGATTAAGTCCACGGCCAGTACAACGGCCAGCGAGTACAGCCCCATTGTAACCCAGGTCAGTCCCCTAGGCGAATCCCCTGCGAGTCGCCAGCCCAAGTTGCGAGAAACTTTCGCGAGCCCTTCGCGAGTCCTGCCTGTGTGCTTGCCTGAAAGAGACCCTTCTTACTACCTTATATTTTTTTGCCTGTTATCTTCCCCGATCCTTCGCCCGTCCCCAAAACGTATTTTCGAAGTGTCCATCGAGTTATTCATTTGTTTATATATATTTATTGCCAATTTTTGTAATTCATTTGTAAATATTTATCATGAGTAATTAATCAGTTCACTTGTACCCCTCTGACACTCGTGGATACTTCGATTCTTCACGTTTCCTCTTGAGACACTCGTGATTGAGTTTTCGACATCCAGCGGCATAACGATCACATAGAAAGCTAGTCAGCTACGCTCGACTTTTAGGCGCATTTTCTTTCCTTGTGTCATTCATTTTCACGATTTGTCAAGTGAGTAGCAGCGATACATTATTAATTACTAGTGCTATCAGTACCATATTAGCAGTATTAATATCATCTCTGATGTAATCTCTAATTGATTAGATTCCATCATTATTTTCATATGAAAACGACGTGGGACACTTTTTAAGCGTAACGTTAGAATATCGTTGATACGTCGCAATCTTCTATTCCGCTATTACTAACATTATCATTATTCCTAATAATATATTTACTTCTACCATTACTACTACTACTACTACTGCTACTACTGTTAGTACCACTAATACTAGTTCCTATTTGTTACTAAGGACATGGGAAATTCTCGCTAGGAGGTGCTGCTGAGATATTAATATCTTATTCACTTTTCTCTTCAAGAGGCTTGTTGCAAATGTATTTGCTGAGTAGCGTTAATGCGCGTTACTTTCTTCGACGATTTTACCCGGATTACATTAATCATCACACATGATGTTGCTATCTCTGCTTTATTTGAAGTATTTGTCAGTACGGTTATGGGATTTCACGTGAATGTACACTAATGAGGATATGGCCAACACGAAAGAGATGTCGAATTATTAATTGCTACTCGGTAATTCAGACTCCTCTGTTTTCCATTCATCGCTGTGTCCCTGTCCTTGGCAAATGACGTCCTCTATTGTCTGAGTGATGCGTGCTATACTATGTGGAAAAGCATCAGACACCACTTCTACGGCGACGAAATCTGGGACTGAACTGAGGATTAACCGCATGGAATTTCTTCGGGATACTCGACGACGTCGTTACCATCGATGCGACAACACGCCGCGGGATTTGGCAAAAAATAAAAAAATACTGAAAACTCGTGATGACAATTCACGAAGATGTTTCTCCGATTACATTAACCTGTTTCAATGTGATCTCTCGTAACGGATCTTTTTGATGCTTTAATTTCTGTTAACAAATTTATGAAAGTAATTGAAAGCGTTTAAATGAGAACCTTGTCAAAATTTTTTATCAGAACATTCCAATTAAAATCTTTTTTATATCAAGAAAAATATTAGTGATGCATATAAACAAGCGAGAGAATTTTAAGCACATTTATATAATCGAGAATCCTTTATCTTAATTAAATTTTTCTCTTCTAATCTTTCTTTTGAAGTGCAATTTTTACTAACAAGAATTTGTTTACTGAATTTTTAATTATAATTAAAATATTCATTAACAGAGCCAGGTTTTTTTTAATTCAACGCAATACTCTTTATACATTAATATGTAAATTACTAAAATGCTACTAAACATACTAAACATATTAACATTGCAATAATAATCGCCGTTGTGTTTCATTAGCCTCTCGGGAATTCTGTTACTCGAACCAAATCTTTGCATTCCAAGAATGAAAGAAATAGAAAATGAGAGAATAGAAAATGAGCGAGATTGGAAGGAAAAGAAAGATCGAAAGAGCAATGATAATGATCAACGATCCGGCCTGGCGTGTATGCGTTTTGTCTTATAGTACGATTTCTAATGCATGATCTTATGTGTCCAAGAAAGAAATAAGGAAAGAAAGAAAAAAGAGACAATAAGATTACAAAGATTGGAATACTGGGAGAAGAGGAGGTCGACTTGAGGCAGAGAACGATCTCAGAGAAGTCGAGGAACAGGAAATATGTAGACGATGGATCACTTTGTAAACGTCGTACGAGGCTGTGCCTGTTATCACGAGCATCGTCTTGCATGACGCTTGCGACATGTACGAATGTTGTGCCTTGTTGAGATCTACGCGTTGAAACAGCGACCATATCTCATGCCTTCGTGTGTTGCAGCACGTGCTAAGCATGCTTGAATTTGTCTCTATATGTTCTTCCGGCATGACGCGTGTAGCGATTTTGTGTCTGTTCCGATCGCCAAAATTTCATCGAGGCTAATGTATGTCAGAAAAGGACTCCTGAGAATCGTGGATCAAATTTTAATGGCCTTATCTTACGTCCATTAGCCGAGAACTCCGAAAATAAAGTGTGATTGTCTTATTAACATCGCACGATGTCCGAAAAATGATGATTGCATTCAGTTTATTAGCTTAATTAGTATAAGCCTAGTTTGCTATAATAGAAGCACAGCAGCCGATAGATAATGTATTACGCATTGTATATCATTAGTATATCTGTTTTATTTCTTTTTTTTGCTTATTGTGCAGGTTTTTTGTGTTAACGATTGTAATTCATTGTAATTCATTATCCTGTCGAGTTTATGCATTTATATTTCTATTGAAATGAGCATAACGAACTTTAGGATAATGAGTATTGAAATCTCTTGTAAATCGTCATAATAAGACAATTTGTAGAATATTCGGTAAATGTTAAATTTATTAATTAATGACGTTACATTTAATGAGATAAGTTTAAGAAGACTAGACACGATCGATTATATCTAATCGACAGTTTGCATGATTGCGTTTTCTTTTTACGCATTTTGCACTATACGTATTAATTAATAACATCTAAGTACAACTTATTGTGTATCCGTGAGAAGAAATCAATAACTCGTAATTTCTTTTTATACATACACGTTGAAATAAGTTGTTCGACATTATTTTTGTTATTTTATTTTATATTGTTTTTCTTTATCTATTATTTCATTGCTTTTCTCGCGTTCTTTGCAAACTCCGTCTTCTTTCTACTCTTTCATTATCTTTGCTTATGTTTTTGCTTTCCCGTGACATAATTCGCACATTCTTTCATTGTTCTTTGCTGGCCATATTTTATCATCAATTATCAAATTCCTGATTCCTATCTCTCAATATTAATATTCAACATAATTGTTCTACCTCTCTAATTAGCGTAATTTGCGCCTTATCTTATGTTTGTACCACAGCATCGAGATCTGAATTCGTAATGAATGAAGGAGATAATCTCATATCAGTTCGTCAGGAATAAAACGATCAGAATTGAAATCAGAAAAGAAAAGCGGGAACTTTGTAAGAAAAATAATTTCATTAAAATAAATTCAGGTTTCGATCGCGAGTCTTTTTTCTATCTCCGCTCTTTCATTCACTGTTTCGACTGGACATTCTTTTTAAACGGAGATTCACTGGTTTACAGAATCGCGAGGGTGATCGTTCGAGAGGCGGAGGCGGTGATTTCCAGAGATCTGACTCTTCTCCGGGTTCACGGCCTAGCTCGGTTTTACCGGATCTGCTAACTTCTTCGCCGGGTCAACGACAGGACAAGTCAACTAGCGAGGAGGTCAGATTCATCCGTCCGTCTATGTATCTATGTACCTTCTGTCTTCTACATCGGTCTTCTATGCGTGCACTCGCATATGCTTTATGTCTTTCGACAAATACAAAAATATTCATGACGCGAATCGATGCAAAGTGGGAAAAAAAAACTATTGCTGTCGATGAGAATTTGATGGAATTAACTAGAAGTCTCTTGTTTGACGGGAGATATACTCGTGCAAATCTAAAGGTGGATTCAAACTTGCAAGGACGTACGATTACGAACGAATATTTACAGACGAAATAGCGAACGAATATAGCGATCGCCTTTCCTTTGATACACCAACGAGAGATGGAACGTATTTGATGATGTAAATTTGGGCCATGTGAACATCAACATCATTGAACCAAGTTTGTTCGTTCGTGTTTGTTCATGCTCTTTGCTCGTTCTGGATCCAGTTTTAACGCGCGACGGCTGAGCAAGTGCGCGCATGCATCATTCTCCGCAACTCTATTTCCACTTTCTATACGAAATACGTTTATATATATATTTATATATTTATATGTCTCGTCGAGGCGTGAGTCTTGTGAGCGATGTGACGTAAACATCGTTAACGTATAATGATCGATCAAAATCTTGAGAATGATTATCATTTCGTTTAGTAGCAAATGAGAATGCTTTTCTTCGTGTTATCGGACTGTTCGAGAAGTAATGCTTTTTTTTTTGTGATTGGGTCGAAACGTTTCTATAATGTGTACAATTACCATCGATCATACAATCTAAGCATACGTCGCAAAATAGGTACGTAGCGCGTATGGTACTGTGTTTACCCGCAAACATGTGATTCGACTTATATTCTTTACACCTTGCCAGACTTGGAAACAGACTAGTGGCAACGACAGTAACGATACGGTATGAGCTCGCTCGACTTCTGTACTTACTGCCGAATCAACTAAACCGCGCGTGATTTACATATACGCATATATACATGTTTCAGTTTGAGGGTTTGCACAGGGGGCGGCTTATGCTTTGTGTCAATGTCTTGTTAATTGTCCGTGATAGCCGAAAAGTGCATTTTGTTGACTATACGTATCAATCTTGTTGTTCCGTTCCTTTAGGTTGCATTCTCACTTTTCGTTATGAACTTTAGCAATTGGTAAATAGATTTTGACGGTATTTATTTTGTATTCTTTTTCTTCTTTTTCTTTTTATGTGCACAGACAAAATTACCATCTACGAAAGTCGCAAAAGTGCAAAAAGATTGCCTTGCGTTTATCGTACGATGCTGTAGGCAAGAAGAACCGGGAGGAGTAATCGAGTTCGACTTTGGCAGAAATTTTAGCCTTTAGAGAAGACCATTTCAATTCGATTTGAAGTCGTCGTATTTTCTGTACTTTGGTAAAAGAAACTTAAAAAGAAAGAGAGAGAGAGAGAGAAAGAGAGAGAAAGTTACCACTAGTCTAGTAACGGTCCGGAAATATCGCTTTCCAGATCACGCTCTATCTCTTTACTCGCATCTCCCATCAGACTCAGGTCGGGGGCGATATCAAAGGAGTCTTTGCGATCTAACGACTCGCGTAGCACACCCAATTCATTACTGTAAAAAATTATAGGCAGCTTCTTTCCCTTAAACATTTTCTTTGTATCTCTCTTACGGTTTCACGGGAACAAAACAAATTTCTCGCGAGTTGCATACAGTTCTTCTCCGTTTCTCCCTGATTTTAGACGCGCTTCTCGGATATCGAATACATCGCGGAATACAAAGTATTCTGCATACACGAGTTGCATATATATATATACATGTATATGCAAGAGCGCTTACACCGACCTCCCATCCACGTGCAAGAAGAGACTGAAAATCGCGAGTAGAGCCGAGATAATCGGATTTGTACATACAATTACGAGAAAGAAATATGGCTTGTACGGTCACGCTTTAAGTTACGATCGGCAGGATACCACGCAATGTCTCTGTTTTCACGTGTGATTTCTATTAAGCGTCAATTATACGGTTGTCAGCGTGACTAATTCAGGATTATGTTGTGTGTTGTGGGACACGCGGGAGCTCTAACTCGAAGGGCAGGGCCCTCTACTGACCATTCCAATCCCAATACTAATTACAATGTAAGTATCTATTCAACCATTTAAAAAAAAAAAAACTTCAACTACTGTCCCTCCCTCTTCCTCCTCCTCGCTTTTTCGCGCGAGGGGTGGGAACCGAGGGGTATAAGAGGACGCGTGTTATTTTGCTCTCTCGAACGTTGATCTTTTTTCATTATGCACCGCGAGAATGAATGCCAGTTTTGTGTGCGCGCAGGCCGTTTTTATCTTATCCTCCTTTTTTGGTTGGTTTCTGTGGGATAATCTGTACTTGATTCTTGGTGTCACCACGGTAAAACGATAAAGCTCCTAACACGGCCGCGGCCACCCGTTGCTTTTTGTTCTCACATCTCTCTCTTCCTTCTTCTGTCCTTTCTCTGGGTTTTGTTTCTCATCCGTGAAACGCGCGGCGACGCGCCCTGGATAAATCACACTGTTTCACGACGCTGATGTTTAATCCCGTATTGAGTGTCATTTTGAGAATAACACGAAGGCATACATAATAACAAGCTAAGTGGATGCCGTTGAACGCAGAGTTTGGCTAGTTTCGAGTCTGCTTGATCCTTACCAAACGCATCATCCCTCCGACACACATGGACTACATGCGAATATTTTATTTCTCACTTCTATGTTATAATCTTATCCTGCGAAAAAAAAAGCTTTAATTTACGATCGAGGTGATACTTGTTTGTTTGTAAGAATGCTTGTAGATAATCGCATATTTGACTCGGCTGATTTGTTCTCTCTTGATTTCTTCATCTTTTCGCTCAATCCTTTGCATGTTGTTTTTTACCAATTAAAGAAAAAAAAAGGGAATCCTTACGCGTTTCTGCGATTTGTATCCTTTCTGTTGATCGTGTTTGCGGTATTTGGGTTGATGACAAACTCTCCTAGTTACTCCAGCATCTCATTGCGTGCAAAGTAGAGTTTTGCCTGATATTTTGACACGTTTTTTCCCCTGGAGTTCTCGTAAACGGCAAAGTCATCTTTGTTGCAGTATCGACAAGCGGTGAAATCACCTCCTCCGTTTGCGCTCCAACAGAAGCAGCGGTCGTTCTTGACTTTCGGATTCGGAGCCGGCCCAGCGAGGAGGGAGTCCCACGTAAACGTTAACGTGACTCCTACCAGTCACGATTTAGCTTCAGACACACCCGAAATACGCAAATATAAGAAGCGTTTCAACAGCGAGATCCTCTGCGCCGCGTTATGGGGTGCGTATACAGGATGTCTGATAATACTTACCTACGAACAGTTTTGCATCTATTATCAAACATCTTGTCGATGCAGATCTCTTGTATTGTGTGACTTTATCGTACACTTGAGTTTGGATCATAATCGAGTCTTATCGCTTTACAGGTGTAAATCTATTAATTGGAACTGAGAACGGCTTGATGTTACTGGATAGGAGTGGACAGGGTAAGGTTTACCAATTGATCAGTAGAAGACGTTTTCAACAAATGGAGGTTCTCGAGGGTCAAAATATCCTGGTTACGATCAGCGGTAAGAAAAATAGAGTGCGCGTCTACTACCTTTCTTGGTTGAAGAGCAAAATTCTGCGGACGGATGGTCACAGTGACGTAAGTTTCCATTTTGTTTATATCGAAGGATTTTCCTCTTGATGTGTATCTGTTGCAGTAATGCACGAATATTTCCCTGCTTATTTGCAGCAAGTCGAGCGACGTAACGGATGGATCAACGTGGGCGATCTGCAGGGCGCAGTGCACTTCAAAATAGTGAAATACGAAAGAATAAAGTTCCTCGTGATCGCGTTGAAAGATTCCATAGAGATCTATGCCTGGGCGCCAAAGCCGTACCACAAATTTATGGCCTTCAAGTCTTTTGGCGAGCTCGCGCACCGACCTCTATTGGTTGACCTTACTGTCGAGGAGGGTTCAAGATTAAAGGTTATTTACGGTAGCGCTGATGGATTTCACGCGGTCGATTTGGATTCCGCTACGGTTTACGATATATATCTACCGAAACACGTAAGAGAAATCAGATTCTTATTCATACTAGACAGATGTGTATGGGTGCGATTTGGCGGCTGATTTAGTCGTACAAGATATCAGATACATTTCTCAATGAGAAATCAGTAATGCACGAGTAAAATATTAACACGTACTTTGCAGTATCTAACGATATGGCAGCCCATTAATAATTTTTAAATGCAACAATTCAAGATATTTGAGAAGTGTATTTATAAATGAGTTTGTTATTACGGTCAGTTCATTAATAATAGATTGAATTTACAGAAATATTATTTCTAAAGTTAGATACTCAAGTATCAAAATTCTTAAACGATATTTCAAACTTATAAATTGTTACAAATTAATAGCTGGAAATATGTATATACATGTATCTATATTATTTTGTACTTTTTAAAGCTGTATGACAATATGTATTATCATTTGCTTTCCAATTGCAGACCCAGGGTCCCATTTGCCCGCACTGTATAGTAGCATTGCCGAATAGCAATGGCATGCAATTGCTACTCTGCTACGATAACGAGGGTGTATATGTTAATACTTATGGCAGAGTATCGAAAACGATGGTTCTTCAGTGGGGCGAGATGCCTACGAGCGTCGCATATATTGGTACAGGACAAATTATGGGTTGGGGTAACAAGGCGATCGAGATTCGAAGTGTGGAGAGCGGTCATCTCGACGGTGTTTTCATGCACAAGAAAGCTCAACGGCTCAAGTTCCTCTGTGAACGTAACGATAAGGTGTGTATGACTTCAGGCACGCATACTTCTATGTTTCTTAATTAAAACGTAAAACTGCGTATTAATACATAAAATTATAGTCCACGTAGTTTTCTTATTTTCCCCCGTTTATATATTACTTTTGTAATATTATATTATTTTGTATGCTTCTCAGGTATTCTTCTCATCGGCGAAGGGTGGTAGTTCGTGCCAGATCTATTTCATGACTCTAAACAAACCGGGCATGGCCAACTGGTGATCCCGAATGAGGCCGAATTTGGCCCCAAGATTATTATCCTCGCGATTACCCCCGCCGCACAATCCTCCGCGTGTATCGGGATATACAGCATCGGCGCGCACCTTCGCTCGCCCTTCACTGCCAGGACCCAGCGCCTTGGAGACCAGGAAGTGCGTACACCGTATCCAGCATCTTTATCAGCATCAGCAACAAGTACAGCATTATCAACGTCATCGTCACCATCCTCACCATTATCCACGTAATCTTTCGTACAACTATAATTACGACTACGAAGAAGATGAAGAGTATGACGACAGGTTCCAACGATGCACCCGGTTGCCCTTGCGAAGCACACCGGGGACATTAACGTTCGTGAATCTGCTCGTCAAGAGATTCCTCTGTCTTCTCACTTGCTCGCCCTGCGGACTGCGCAGTGCGGCCTAACGTGCGGCTGAAACGCAGAGCGAATTCTCCCCCTTCCATCCCCTCCAGAAAATGAGAGTGCACGATGAGTTGTTGCACGCTGGTAAATCGTACCAATAATATTCTATGTATCTTTCTCTTTTTTCTACAATACAAATTTATCACTTTAATCACTACGATAAGTCTGCTGTACTTGTTTCGCGTTGGCATGTATACGTAAAACCTTAATTCTCAAGGAACCTTAAATATTAAAAAAAACGAGACAAAGTGTGTTTTACTGTGTCTGAATATAGTTAATAATTAAGAGTGTTTTATACGGAAAATGATTTAGAATAACGTAATAGAATATGAACTTGATTTGTGCTGATCAATCTAAAAAATTGTGAGTAGATAGTCGTAAGAGCAGTGTTGACGAATTACCAGCTCGCATAGCCGATCGGTCGTGCCGTGCAACTGTTTTCAGTATAAGGAAACTCGTGCAATATCGATGGATTGGTCTGTACAAAAAAAAGACCCTATTCTAAGAGACTTTCCTTACTTAAATCAAGGATATACTCCGGTAATCGAATTATGAATGTCGCATGAAGAGTCGGAGATCTCGAGGAATAAAAGAAGGACAGAAAAAGGAAGCTCGTACTGTGCTCGAAATCGTGATTCTTTTCTTGTCGAAGTTTGTTGATTTCTTAGTGAAAAGTTCTGGTGTGGTTTTTAACAAAATGTGTAGCGACGTTCTAGTAAAAGCGGACGTGTTACGACGGGCTGGCGCCATGAATAATGGAGATAACATCGTTACATACGACGCGATATCATGATAAATTTAGAATTAAGTGAGAGTAATTACTAACGTTAATTAATTGTATAGTTATAGCAGCTGGGGATTCTTTCCGCCGGCTCGTGCGGACAAGCATTACGACGACGACGATGACGATGACGCGAGATGAAATAACGCGGATAAGACATTCGACGGACGAGTCGCATTTTTACAAATAATAGATTAATTATACCGTAGGATTTTCGTGACGCACACACGACGTCGGTATATGAATAGTCAAGTTTCTTTCTTTTCTTTTCTCTACGATGTTTTCGAGTTTTCGAGTAAATTTTTTTTTTATTTGACACGCGCTCCCCTGTATCGCGATATAACGAGACACACACATTCATACAACTCTTTTCGTCGTGATGTCATTTGTCGACGAACAACATGGCGATATGTAAGTCTTCAGCTTTTGTAAGAAATTTGTAACTTAGCGAGACGACGCGCGCTAAAAGAGAGCATCCTGCCCTTCCGTCTTCCTGCTCGTTCCTCGATCGCGAATCGCTGTTCCGCCTCCGAAGCGTTATTACGGTCTGATCTCATGTAATCTCAAAGATACTCTCTCTCCGGTTTGAAAGAGAATCCTTAATATAATCATTATAACGCTATTTTATTGACGTCGGATTATCCTTGGCGGATTTTAAGCCGGCTTTACGGCGTTAATAACGGGAAGAAAAAGTAAATTCCCAAATTATGCGAATTCTTCGTTCACGTTGCCCGGCGGAGTTTTCGCGAACGTGCACGCAATCAGTATACGTAATGTTTGCGCAGGAATTTTATCAATTATACCGGATCGCGTAATGTTGGAAATTGTAGCGGAGACTTATTTAATTGACGTTACCAACGTGACACGGGATCAAGTGCGGCAAGAACGTCAAGGGCCGAGATTTAAGCCGGTCAGACACCGTTGTTCCGTGCGACCGCGAGGATCGGTGTTCGGGCGAGAATGCGATTGCGTGCGTGATGTGTGCGTGGGTTTGTGTACGTGGCGTTGTAGCAAGAATAGAGGATTTTGCGATAAGCAATGTATTCTATGACGATGTCTCTTTTCGTCAAGCGCAGTCAGGCTGACATATCTTTGCTCGTCGCGCCCTTCGAAGTGACTAATGCGATCGGTCTTGCCGTCGACGATCGGGGTCTGCATCTTTTTTAAGCGAGGCGCGATTTGCGATACGAATAAACGCGACAGCGATTCTGACGGTCCGAGCAAAATCTGAGATTACGCGAGGCATTTGTACACTTATTTATTTATTTATAAATAAATATATGACGTGCCCCCCCTCACGCGACACACGCGGAGGGATACATTCTACTTGGATTGGACGATTTCTCGGTTGCCGTCTCGTGGCGCGAACGTCTTGCGCGGGTCGTCGTAGCTGTCAGTTGGTAGCGTATAATCTCGCTCGTAGCGAAACATTTTTTATACCGTTAACGAGAAGGCACAGGAAGGGGCGGAGCTCCGCATAGTGCTACGAAAGACTGCTTTTTAAACGGAGGAAGCTTTTTATCGCGCGAGAACAGAGAACGAGTGGGACACATTGAACAAAAGATGAAGAAAGAGAGAGAGCGAGAGAAGGAGAGGGAGAGAATGTAAAGAGAAAATGAAAAAGCGAGCGAGTGGGTGAGTGTGCGCGCGTGAAAGAGAGAGAAAGAGAGAAGAGTGACTTTTGGGCAAATACTGCATTTTCGAGTGGTTATTTACGATTGGCAGGAATTTGGATATAATATTATAATAGTAATATTATTAATTACCTTAAACTAGACCTGCGAACTAATTTTGTACGGAAGAAAAAAAAACTTCCCTCCCCTCCCTTTTTTCTTCGCATCCTTTCCTTCAACCTCGACTTTCTCTACTCCTTTTTAATCTTAAGTTTCCACGGCGTTCGCTACCTTACCCTCTTTCTCTTACGCATTGTCTCCCAAAGATGGTAGTGAGTTTTTTTTTTTTTACAGTATAGTAATTATTACCGCAATATTTTTATCGATTGTATTATTACTACTTTTAGATTCTTATGAGAGAAACGTCACGATATCGTTAGACGCGATGTACTATGATTACGACGCGATTATTATTATTATTTTTATTACTATTCACACTACTGCTAAGGTCAAATATACGGACATTCGTAATTTCATTGACGATGCATTTCTCTATTTTATCCCCTCGCAATATCTCGCCCTCGGCGAATCCGACGGTTCCCCTTCCGTCGTCAAAGGATGTAATCGCAAGTTTCGTAGATCGGTTCATCGGGCGAGCCGCTATTGTTAATTCGCACCCTCGTAATAAACCCAGGGTTGCTAACACGATTTCCGTGTTTATTGTTGGTTGCGCGATGCTTATCGCGACTGCGGGCTATCAACTCGAACTCGTCGAGGATTCGTAGCGCTTCCTGGGCACATACGATCGAATTTCTCTCTGCATTCGCCTGTGTGAACGGATCCAGTTTAATCGCTTACCGATTTCCGTTTACTGTTCCTGCTTTCGCGACGCCGACGCTCGGATCGCCGCTGGAGGAGACCAGTGTATACCGTACAAATGCAATGTACATTCTACGTTCTTTATTTTATTCGAAATTAAATCGCTTCTTTATCTGGTTTTTAGTTTAGTAACAGTCAATGTGCTTGACGTCGATGGAAGATACGGACGAGCGCAGCACAAGATTTTCTCATTAAGCTAATTATCGCGCAGCTGGACGCATGTCGATCGCTTATCACGGCTGACAAATGACTTTACGCAAATTAAAATCACCGATATTGATGAATTGAAAGAATCTTTTAAATTTAATAAAGGATATTGCAATTTTGTGCTAATAATATAAATTGATCGAATAATAAATACTAATGCCAATAACTTTTTTTCAAAAAAAAGCATTACAGCTTTAAATTTGAATCATTTTTAACAATATTATTCTTTGAACTCTTTTTCCATTGCGCTTGTCTACGAACCTTTCAGTAGTCAAAAGTGATTAATTTCACTTTTTAAAATTTTAATACAAAAGTACGTGATTAAAAATGTAAGTATATGCTTCCATCAATTTTCTCTACTTTTTATTTCATGAAGTTGATTCTCGGTTTCTAAGAAGTCTGTAATACTGTTCAAATCAGAGGATTGAGTGACAGCGAAAAACAATTAAATCACGTCTACTTTTTAAACTCGAAAGATTTTTAGACGTTTCCCGATACTTGTCACTACTTTTAATCATATTTTAACGACGAGTAAACTTTGAAAGGCACACGGGCTTTCGACATCGATGACCCGTGCGTTTATAGTTTCGGGGAGAGCCCTTCCGGGTAGTACATCGAACTATTAGCCCTTCCTCGTAACACCGAAAAGCCGATATATCGGTTTTTGTTGTTTCAACTATATAGTAATATACCTACTTATGACAGTCGATATATCATTACGCTTATAGAGCTCATAGAGCATTATCTACTAATGAAATTGATAACATTTAATACTTTAAACCTCGTTTTACTTCTTGTGCGCGAAACAAGAGCGGCAACGCGTTCCGCGAGATTACAGACTACACTGAAAGAAAAATGTAGCAAAAATATTTCTAACAATAAATATGATTAACTCAACTATATGCATCATTATGTTGATCATAATTATCATTGGAAATATTATAAAATTGTGTGATTGGGTCCAAAAGTAACTATATTTTTCTCTCAGTGTACGCGGTTCGCCTGCCGCGACTAACGATCGCCGTATCGATCGATCGGCAGCCGATCGTAAAAATTACGACCGAGTTGTTATAGATTTCGGACAAATCTCCGGCGAGCGTTTGACGCCGCGCGTCAAGCGAGGCAACGGGGGCGAGCTGTATTAATGACGGCCAGTAATTAGCAGCGCCGCTGCTCAAAGGCCCGCGCTCCCCCGTGGCGTGAGAATCGGAAAGTTTCGTTTCCGCGGGTAATGACGCGAGAGAGGACGCGTACACCCCGGAGGAATATGTTTATTCGACGAAAGTTGCGCGTTAAACGCATTAAAAGTATTTCCGGGATGGATCGGCGCGCGCGGAAAGTTTTCGCCCGCCTGGAGATTTAACCCGATCCGCGGCGCGGCTTTATCTCGCCGCCACGGCTTCAGACGCCGAGATGGCATCTGGAATATCCGTTTTTAACTCCGAGGACGCGTAATACGATTTTTCTGTCGGCGTGCCCGCTGGACCGTCGACCACCGTTAGTTTTCGAGCGGTCGAAGAGATTTTAATCCTCTAAGCCCCCCC
>VBVQ01001000.1:0-42088 GCA_011636635.1 Tetramorium simillimum
GAAAAAATGTTGGATAGAAAATAACATGTTTAAATCAAAGTTTATAATTTTCTTAGAATAAAATTAAGTAATTTCTATTCTTGAGATAACAATTATAGAATTGAAATACGACTACGATATTGCTGAAATTTAAGATTTTCAAATTCTTCTAAGAAGATTATAAATTGTTGCGTATAATGAAACAATGAACGTGTTCATATGAGTATATATGCGTTGATGTGACACTTGCTTTTTTTCTGTGTACAAAATTCGTCCGTTTTTAACCAGAAGTTTTTTTCAGTGTATAAAATGTGATTATATGTATAAAATGTTTCGATCGGTAGAGCATATAAACAGAAAAAACTCTTGAAATTAAATTAAATCTCAATACGAGCGTAACAGTGTAATTTACAGTGCCGGAACATCGGCGAGAATGCTTCGAGGCAGATGCTTAATCAGATGTAAGATTAGAAACAATGTCGTTCATATACACACGCGTATACGGTTTGCGGCTTAATTATAGAAAGTAAACGTCAATGTCCCGCGCTGTGTTGCGCTGTTGATGACCCGTCGCGAAACTGTAGGAAGAAAGTGCTCACAATCGTAGTACGATAGTTTCCGCGTACGTACTTGCGTTTGCCGGGGCTCGCGTAAGAAGTCATGACCACAATCCCCGTGACTGCATTTCGCACCTAATGGCATCGACGGAATTTCGATTTAGATTGCGTTGCGTCACGATGTTTTGCAGCCGTGATTAATTAGCCCCGGTCGCTCGTTCCTTCCGTGTTTGAGTCTCATACAGGAAGTCCTCGGAGCCCGAACTTAACTTTAACGTTTTCGATAAACTTGGCGATGATTTTGTAACATCCGACATTAAACAGCTTGTCTTTTAAGTCTTTAATTAAGATTCTAAATGGATAAAGTCAACTTGGAGAGAGGGAAACGTTAAGTGAGCGTGATATTTTATTACGCAACAAGAAAGAACTGCATTTCAAAGTGCACTATTGAACCGTTTCGAAAGAGAATATGAAAGGATAATTTGAATTTATTGCAGCTTGCACGGAATATGTCTGGGCAAAGTAGTCAAGTTCACGGCGGAAAAAGAGATCATCGATACTCGAAATTCGGCCCCGTTGGGATCTTGTGAGGGCAGAATGAACGTGCAATACCGTGCTGAGATACGGACAGAGGGAAAGAATTACGTAACCCCCGCATAGACAAAAGAAGCGATCAGTACTACGAGGTCGTGCCGGAAGCAGCCAAGGAGGATCGTTCCTTCCTCTTGAGAGCCAATCCCGCTATCTTACGCTCGCTTTGTAACCGATCGATCGTTCGCTCTCTCCGTCTCACCCATTCACGCCCCCCGTCGTCATCAGTCCCTCGCGTCACTACATCTTAAATCCCTTTTTTTTCCTCTTTCCTCACCGTCTGCGCTCTCTCTTTCTCTCTCTCGTTCTCGCGAAGCAACTAGCTCGCCGCTAGTTTCTTCACCGGTTACACATGCAAACCCGCTCCTACCCTCCACCCTCGCGCGGGGACTCGTCAGATTAAATTCGAAACGGCCTGTAAAGCGTCAGCTCTTCGTGTGTTTTGTGTAGTTTGGAATACGTGTAGCGCAGAGTGCTGCGCGCCGTAAGGTCAACGACCTGTCTACGCTGCGAGCATACACACATACACACATAACGCATGAACACTCGTACGAAGAGCCAATACAGCTATGCACCTCCGACAGATGGAGCTGAATCTTTCTCTCTCGCTCTCTCTCTCTCTCTCCCCCCCCTCTTTTCTCTCTCTCGCTCTGCTTTCCTCTCCTCCGTCCTCTCTCTCTCTCTTTCTCTCTCTCACGTTTTGCTTTCCTCTCCTTCGTATCCCTCTCGCTCTCTTTCCTCCCTCCGATCTCGTCTACTCCAGGCTAGGATAGTAAACCTATCCTAGACTGTATACCACGTAGACTAGCGAGAGAACCAGACAGGCGGACTAGGCAATACTCCTAACGAATTCTGGATAAGATGCAGAATGCGGTGCATCGCCGGTCGGGATACTATTGCACTCCGTATATGTTACCACGTGTCTGTATGCTATGAGATGCACGTGACTTCTCTCGTCCCGCCCGTGGCCTCTTCGATCCGGCCGAAGCGGCATGCAAGATGGTTCTCAGCGTGCACCGACCTGGACCGGCTAATGGGTGTTTCAGGTGTAACGGTAAAGGTCACCGCATATGCGATGTTTCAAGGATCGCGAATAAGAACGTGAATAAAAACGAGGAGCCCTAACAAGCGACGCTGGAGCAACGGTGGCGGCGGCTCTTATTTCCGTTTGTCAGCGGGTGTCGGAGAAAATGGTGGCACAAGCTCGAGTGAGCCTCTCTACCTCCGCGGAAAGCTACTCTTTTTTCCTCTCCCTTTCCCCTTGTTGCGTGTTGTTCTCAGAGAGACTTAAAGCGGCAAGTACTGTGCATCAAGAGCAATCTGCACAACCGAGCGATCGTTTGGCGTTTATTCGTATTGTGCCGGTCTAACGAGAGAGAAAGAATGCGAAGATAAAAGCGAAGGTGGGGAGAGTACAATAATCTGATTTTGTCTCCGGAGAGAAGAAAATATTCCGTGCGTCTTGGTTATTTAAGATAGAAGCGCATTAAGGATTAAATAGTGAGAATAAGAAAAATTGATTTAAGCAAGGTTTTGTTTTTTCGAGGAAATATGTCTATGAAATCTAATTAGCCCGTATATCTAATTATAAGAAGTGCGATGTCATATTTTGCAACGATAAAATTAACGGTCATTACGATTAAAGATAAAGATAAATCTAAAGATAGATGATTAAGCTAACTCTTCATAAAATTGATGAAAAATGAAAACTAATTTGGTCTCTTGATTATTTTAATTGTACAGGAGGAAAAAAATATTTCAATCAATCTGATCTATTATTGCATTTTTTAATTTAAATTTTTTAATCTATCCACTCGATGAACGTTTTCGTGTGTGCGGTTGCCAAAAAGTTGATCTTCATTCATACTTGTACGTGTAATATACCACCTGTCGCGTACAAAACTGTCTTGTACTTTTCTCCTGGAAGTGCGAAATATTTTTACCCTTTCACTCTATCGGCAGACGAAACGCACGTGCGTGTACTTTGAGTCATTGTATACGCATTATCAAGATCAATAAAGCGCCGTCGGAGGCATCGCACTCAGAAGCACAGCATCTGAAAACATTTGCTTTACATAACATCCTCGCGTTACTCCGAAAATAATCAAGTCGTTCCTTGCAAAATCGTCCGTGCACGTGAACTGACTGATGCATTTCGCTTAAACCGCGCGATTTAATTATCCTTTAGCACGGTGTAATTCGCGCTAATGTAAACTCCCACCCGCTCTCTTTCTCTCCCGGGCGATTAAACAATTTGTTATTAATTTTGAAATTGTTTCTGCGAGCGTGCCCACATTGAATTACTCAATATTAATTTCACTCGAGTCATGCCGCGATCATATACCGATTTTACACGGGGCTCTAGAAGTCACCTCATTCACGCGTTTATCATACTTTATCACGTTGATAAAGAGAGACATATCTTTACTGAAAAAAAACAGGAGCAGGGCGAATATTAAATGCATAAACCTGTCGGACTTGTTTCCTTTCTTTGAGATTTCTTATATCGCTTTACCGCTTCACTGATAATAATATAAATGTAATAACGCAGTAACTCAAAGTGACTACTTATTATATTTAGCATTTACTACTTGGCGTCTTTTTGTTTCACTTAGCGGTGAACGGTTGTCGCGGTAAAACTTATTCTATTTATCATCTAAAACACACACGATCTTTTCGATCTCGATAGGAGAAACTACTTGATAAATACTTGATAAATTTGTAATTGCTTATTCACCGATACTATTGACGTACCTATCAACGTCAACGGTGCAGCGTTTGTCGGCTCATCAGAAGGTACGCTATCAGAACATATTACCCGCCCATCTCACAATCATTGAGGTCCTCGACCTGCCCTCACCCTCCCCCTCTCCCCGCTCTCTTTCGCTCGCTGCCGATCTACCGGATTTTCGCCTTACATTTGAACCGGTCCATACCCTCTTCTCCCTCACCCCGGGAACCACCATCGTGACCTTATAATCTTCATGCGCCGGCGAGTTTCTTCGTCCAAACGACGAGAGGTGCCTGCCCGTCTGCGACGCGACGAGATTTCGGCGTGCCCCGCGACCGACGTCGAGCGATGACGCGACGTTGTACTACGTCTTCGGAGGAAAGAGGGGGAGGGCAGGAAGAAGCCCTCGAAGATTCACGAGGCGTGGCGGGGATGCACGAATCTCTCTCTCTCTCTCTCTCTTTGTCTCTCTTTCACTCTCTCGCATCCGGAGAAGGGTGCACGTGCGCGCTATGCAACGTGAGAGAAGGCAGAGAGAGAGGGTCGTGATAGGACAGAGAGGAACTTGGCGCGGTGGACCTATGCGCAGGACGAGGATCACCACTGGTGTGGTTCAAGCAACGCAGGACGGAGTGGAAGACGAGGAGAGAGCGAGGGAGAGAGCGAGAGAGACGGCGCGATTGCGGTGGCAGAGAGGGGGGCCCTGAAAATCGACTGGACGTCGCCGCGTGCACATTCGTCGCGTTTTCACGGTCAGGCTTTATCGATCGGCGGCCGCGTGAAGGGTGGGAGGGCGAAGGAGCGGAAGGAAAGGAGTTTCGGAGTGCATCGGGAGGTCGTTGAACCCGGCCAGCCTTTTGGCAGCCGCGGCGCCCATAATGCAGCGATTGTGTCGCGCTCTCCCTTCCCTGCTCCTCGTCTCTCCCCCTCGCCGCTGCCGGTCTCGCAACGCAATTTCGACGGGCCTCTCTCTGGACAGCGACGGGACGTTTGAATTTTTTATTTTGCGATACCTGCGACCGATACGCGCGGCTTAACGAGTGTTCTTCTCTTTCTCGGTCTCTCGCTCTTGTCCTAACGAATTTGTCATTGTCCTCATCGCCGCCGCCGTGTCGTCGTCGTCGTCGTCGTCGTCGTCGTGTTGTTGCACCTCGCGCGCGACTTTGTTGGCGTAGGTCACCGATTCGAGTGTCATTTCGCGGCGAAGTAACGAGATTCTCGTGTAAGATCGGAATGAAAATAGAGTTTTGCGAAAGTAGAGATTTGTTGATGCTGCCGATTGATTCCGTGATTAGATATGATTATGCGACTAATATTTCATTTTGCTATAAATACAATTTTGTGATATCGACATTTATGCTCTACGTATTTTAATTCATTTTGGCATAAAAGTATTTTTAAATTTAAATAATAAAAATACGATTAATATTTTAACTGCCACGTACACGAATATTGCTCGCGTTTCTTGGGAATTATAACATTTGCGTGGAGTCTATTTTTTGGCTTTAATTTTTATTTCTATTCGTTATGCTGAACTAAGCGTATAATGAAGTTCTTAACGAACGCCATAGTTTCAATGTAATTTAAATTAAATAATAATAAAATAATCGTGTACATTCATTGTAATTGGCAAAATATTGCCTGTAATCGGGCTTGTACCGTATCATTTGATGATTATATTCCCCGAACAAGGTCTTCAATATACATCTCGAGTTCAGTAACCGTGTCCGATTAAGAACTTTGTATCGCGGAACATCGGCAGCAGGGTTCTTGTAATTATCGTAAATCATCATCCAGCGAGTGTATGATACACGCATAAACGACTCGAGTGTAATTTTCGCTTCCTGATCCGCAACCGATCATACCGGTGCGCGCGTATCTCTCCTCGTTGTCGAAGATTTCACGCAGGTCTACTCGAACCAAATTGTCTTGCACCTCCCTTCTGCACTGAGATGAAAGTGTATTTCAGACTTCGAACGGAGAGAACGAATGAAAAGTACGAATGAAGCGCAATAACATGGGTAGACGTGGTGGTTTTGCGGACAGACCGGACATTTACCGAGTCTCGATAAATCACGGCCGACAAGAGAAACGGAGCCGTGACGTGCGCGTGACTTCATCGGGTGACCTTAAAGGGAGAAAAAAAAAAGACAGTCATCGACGTGGCACGAACGCTCGAAGTCTTTTCGGGGTAGGACACAAACTAGTCGTGTTATTACGAGGCTCCTTTTCGGCGCGTTCACGCCCTTCGTGTGGTTTTTCCACGCGGCCTCGCGGCCAGGAGAGCGAGACGAGAACGCGCGTAGGGCGAAGGGAGAGGTAACCAGTGGGAGAGAGAAAGAGGGAGGGGAAGAGAGACGCATGTGCGAGCAACAACGATGTATTTCGGTGCAGCGTTCCATACACCGCGTGGAGGTCAATGCCCGTCCTTACTCCGGCTCAAGGAAGGAGCGGAAGGGCGGGAGGGTTGGCGGGAGCAGGGAGGGGGCGCTTCGCGGTCGAGAGGGAGGCAGGGCGGAGAGCACAGGCGCGGAGTGGAAAAAAATGAACAAACATCTAGCGAGAGATGGAGGGGAAGAGTTGCGAGAGGCGCCCCGCTGCACTCTCTCTCTCTTTCTCTCTCTCCTTTCCCCCTTTTTTTCTCTCCTACTCTCCTCTCTCTCTCTCTCTTTCTCTCGGGTTGTCACTCTTTCTCGACTGTCCCTCAGTTTCGCTTTACGATGCACCGTCGGCTGCAGCGGCGGGCTTCTTACTCCCCGAACGATTTCCTCTTAACGTCAAAATACGAAGCTCGGCCGCGAGAAGGCCTCTTCTTTCTTTTTCCCGTCTCTCTTTCTCCGCGAGATTTATTTTGAGAACGCACACGTCTATAATAAGGGCTCTTTGAGATCGATGCGCTAATTCCACGCGTGTGCTTCCGCGTCCAGATATTCACGAGCACGCACAACGCACGGTCGCATCTGACGTTTATTTTTATTCTTCATTATGTAAACTTTTGACGCTCTGCCAACTGTGTTTTACCGCTGTGATTCACTCGAGTCATTAACGTGTCATCACGCTCTCTCAAGATTTTGGCGGTACCTGCCACACGCTAGACCCTCACGTCCCGCTGTTGTGTGCATTCGCAAGAATGTGTGCATCTCTCGCCTCGCGCTCTCGAGGCTCTCTACGCGAAACGCCCGAGTCTCGCTTCTCGTCAGCTTCTATTGGCCTTCTTGTGTGCACGCGAGGTGCATCTAAAAGTCCGACGACTATAAATTATGTGCAACGAGCCGACATCTTGAGCCTTGTATCTCCGTGTAATGCGTGAAATTCAATGCCCCGATGAAAAACGCATCTTGCGCACGCACGCATTCTATCGCGTAATCGAAACCCATGCTCTCCGTTAATTAAATATTTTACAGCCACTCAGAATAGATCGTAATGTAAGTAATCGTTCGATAATAACGCGATCGTTTTCGGAGCTACAAGAGATATAATAGACACATCTCAATTGCGGACCAATTTGGAGCGTTTCTCTTCGGCGAAAGAGATTCCAATAATTTTCCAAAAATATTTTACACAGAATTACGAGAAACTCTAATAACTTGAACTCTAATAATTGATGTCGGAAATAGACGAATGTGGCGTATCTTGTCGTATTGCAAATCTTGAAAATTGCGCTCTCGAAACAGAAACTTTCTCAATATTATTCGTCGATGCCTCGAGGAGGTTCCTGCACGCGTTCGGGCGCCTTGATCCTCGGTCAAAAGAATACGACGAACACGTAGCAGACTAGTTGCTCGTGCAACATTGATCAGACATTACGAGCGGCGGCAGCGGCGGCGGCGGTCGTTGGAGGAAGAGCAGAGGGGTGATGTACGATTACCGACACACCAAAGGTGCGCTCGCACTCCGTACGTGTCATATCATTTTATGCCTTGTAAATGGATGTATGCCTGCGCGCTTGTAAAAGCGTATCACCGTGAAGCGACCCCGGCGTTTCCCGCTCGTATCGATGACGACCGTTTTTATTCGTCGTTTTAATTTCAGAAACGGCGCTGAACCTGTTTGGATCTCGAAGGAGAAAAATTAAACGATACCGAATACTGCGGTTTCGCTGTGGTTTCGACTTCTCTCGCTCGATTGTAAGTATACAAGTTTTTTTTTTTTTTTTCGAAGTAGAGACTCGTTCGCCGAAGTCGCTTCATCAATTTAGAATTTGAACTTTTCATTGCTAGAAGATTTTTAATTTCGTTAGGAGAGATCTATTCAAAATTCGTTAAATCTGTTACTGAAATGAGACATCTTGTGTAAAGCCTTATAAAAACCGCATATGGCGTGATGTAATCCGTGTAACGCGCGTTCCGGACATTCGCGCAAACAGACGAGTATTAACGATATATTTTATTCGCGTTTACGCGTTATAACGCGTTTTAACGCGTTTCCCCGTTATTCTCATTCGTTGATGTTTATACAACAAACGTACGAATATAGAAAAGATGGACGGCGGCACAGTGGTGTAAAAGAGAGAAAAATATCGCGCGCGCGCGAGCGCGAGTGTAATATTGAAACATCGGCAGATTAAAAAGAAATGCGAAAAATACGTTGGGCGCATCGACACATCGACACATCCAGCGACGAGATAGCACGCGAGAAAGAAAATCGAAAGACGTATCTAAAGCGGTTATATACAGACGACATTTCTCCCTAGGGCGGACCCATTGATTTCGTTCTCATTTATCGTTGCTATTAACCCACTGACATGGTGAAACGAAACGTTCCTCTCTTTCTGTCGTTCATTCGTTTATTTGTCGTTTTCTGCTTCGACGCAACCTAATCTTGCATTTTCCTCGTATACCTTTTTTCCCCTGTCATTATAGTTACAGTTTTGTCAAAAACGACATTTGATTTTTTTTTTTTTTTTTTTTAGAAAACAAATAACTCGTTTTACTCTCTTGACATATTAATTTCACTCTATTAAAAAAAATGTACACACTGCGAAATGCGAAATATTTGGGTAACATTTTTTAATTTAATTTCGGCCGTAGTTTTTGTTGTTAAAAAATTTCTGTTCCTGCTGAGAGGGCGAGTTATGCCTTTCTTCCGGAGAACACGAGTACGTGCAATAAATTACGCTGTTGCATTGATAACACACAAACAAGAGATATAATGATTAACGTAAACAACAAGATAAATAGATTTCATCCCCATAACGATCGCAATTTCCATCCCCGTACAATGTTTACTCGATTCAGCTTTCTCGATTCTTAGATAACTACATTTTGAAAATCCATTATCGATATTGCCGCGTATCATAACACAGTCGGGCACTCGACTGGAATTACAATACCTATGAGACCAGAAAATCGTTCGCTACAGAAACTATTTCGTATCAATCTTTGCGTAACAAAAAGGGGAATAAAAAAAACAAATGTAAATAAAAATATGAAAAAAATAATCTTTTACTTTCTTTTTTTTGCATTTTTGTACTTTTTGTGCCTATAATGTGAAAACGTCTTTCGATAAAAAAAACCGAGAGTTCGACAGAACGATGTGATATTGAGGGGGTAACGTTTCAACTTTCGGAGTTTTTCGTGAAAAATTTAACGACCCTCTATTCTCATCTCCTTCATACAAATTGAGGGGAGTCCTCGGAGCGATAAGAGGCGATCTCCGTGAGGTGCACCGAGAGTCTTCGCATTCGCGCAACGTGAAACTATTTTCGAACTAGTTCCCTGTGGGAACGAAGGATTAGGAAGCCTTAGACGAGGATGAATTATGAAGCCGGGGCCCCGGAACGAGGAAACGCCGCGTCGGTGAAATCTCCACATTCACTCGTAACGTTCTTCCTCGTTACGAACGGATTTCGCGCAGCGCGAGTATGTCAGCCTTTAACCAATTTTGTAGCACTTGTAGTTTACATTATACAGATATCAATTGAAGCATTGTTATGTGTCGATATGTAACGAAACATTTCAACATTTGGATGCTCCAGGCACAAATTCATCTCATAAGATTCTTTAAATATTAAAAAAGATTTCAAAATTAAGAGTATTCTAGGAAGAGCGGTTTGATTTGTAACAATTGATAAAACTTACGAATGATAAGGAACTAGTTTCTATATTTTAGAACGCAAAAATACGAAAAGTAGATCTGGGATATATTTAACATGCATGTCGCGTAAAATTAATGAATCGAATTGATAGTAAATAGCGATAGTTTTGAATGCGCTCATTCAACGGGTTTCATAGCTTTCATTCGAAGTAACACAGCTGTCGTTCCAATTACAGAGAATAATTAAAGTCTATACAAGTCGATTTTGTAATGAAATATAGTACTAGTTACAGTAAGCTTATTATACACGCGTAACATGTTTCCGTGTAAAATATTTTTCTATATTGTCTATTGTATAACTGTTACATTTCATGAACTCTTTTTTTCTTTCTAAAAGTATTCTTTAATAATATCAATCCAATGTAAAACTATAACTATCTTCGGTTACTTCATTTGTGTTTATTGAAAAAAAGAAGGGAATAAACCACACAAATATTTAACGTAATTGTAATATATATTATTTATCGCGTGTAACTAACGAAGGCGTTTACGGTATCGCTATAAAAGTTATCGAGCGTACACACACACACACACACACACACACACACATACACACACACACACACACACACACACACCGATATTACCCTAGCTTTTCCACAAGAAACCTCGGTGAGGTCATCTCTGGTAAAAGCCGCGCGATTCCAAATTACAGATCGTATATATATATATTTTTCCCCCTCGAAAAAGAAGAAGCAAACCCGAGGGAGCGTTAGCCAATGAAGAGGACCCAGCGGCGTGAAAACAACTTCCTATTCGCGCAATTATTCTCCGGATAGCCTATTATGGCGAGAGAAATGGCTGTAATGAATATGCTCGTCGTGATCGCTCGTGGTGGTATATAAAAACGACTATTCGACGGTAATACTCCGGACATTTAGAGGCTGTCATTACATTCGGCGGGGAAAATTGTGCCGCGCCGCGCGATGCCGCATCTCGGCGGTCGCACCAGGAAGCAAAGTCAACCCCGCTAAACTGCCCCGGGGCGCGCGGTGCAACTGCAATCATCTCACCGCCTAAGCACTTTCACTAGTGACCCACTACACGGCGTCCTGGCTCGTCGTTGACGAGCGGGCCCGCCTCCTCCATGTGTACGTGCAAGCATGCGTTACAGTCCTACCCAGAGCTTATTCATGATTCCGCAGTGCACACGCGTGCACGCAGACGTACGTACACGCGGATGCATCGATACATCGTAGCAAAGTGTGAAAGAGAAAGAATGGGACGGAATAAAATGGGACTTGTGTGTCTTCTGAATAGTCTCTTTAGCGCGATGCACTGAATTGAGAAAAAAATGCGGATGAAAGACACAAATAAAATAATATAGAGAATGCATACGGGGCAGGGGAGGGAGAGCGAATTGAAAGATAAAGGAAATATGCCTAGTCATCGCAAAAATTAATATTTTCACACGTTGAAGTATAAAGTTATCGAAATTACATAAAGATTTCACGCATGAAAAAGATCATGAATTCATGAAGAGCGGCGAGAAAAAGTGTATTTGTAGAAAATTTTCGAAAATTAAAATTACGTAAAAGGATAAATTCGATCTCAGTATCGTGGCACACTCAATAAGAAGATAATTTTTGTAGCGATCTCTTTTTCCGTCACTTTTTCATTTTATTAAAAAAAATTTTCTTTCAGGGCTTTGTTAGATTTAATGTCGATCGATTGTACGTTTAATTAGAAGGATTTCTGATATAACGTTAAAGAGAAAAAGAACTTGTGAGAATGCGTCGGGAGATCGAATGAGGAAAAGAAAGACTGAATGTAAGTGAAGGAGGCAAAAGAACGAGCCGGCACGAGCTCCGCACTTCTTTTCGGCCAGCCCGACTTCCGCGTCACGAAAGTCATGATCCTCGTCGCGGCTGCTCGATCACGAATTGCGAACATCGAGCGATGTTCTGACAGAGCTAGAGAATGAACATCGACTGCTAGATCGGATAAATTTGAAAGTGAGAATAAGAGGGAGAGAGAAAGAGAGATTTCGCGAAACGGGAAGAAGGAAGAATCGCGAGAAGGGCAAAGCGAGATTTATTTCGCGCATGCTGAATTTGTCGATATACAATAAATCGAGACTCCACAAGTAATGGCTCTTGTGATAGAAATACAGGCGAGTTACGGCAAAATGTCGAAATAGCCGAAGTACATTTTCACATTGTGAAATTGTTGGAAATGTTGGAATTTTAGATTCATTTCTAATTTCAATGTTTATTTCTAATTTCAATTTCTGATTTGTTCGCATATTTTCTACGTACCAGAAAATCGTAAATAAAAAATTTTTTTTATTAATTATTACAAACATATTTCTATATTGAATACTTACTTTAATTCTTAGTAATATAAACATTTTTCTCTATTTATCGCGGTAACGTGTCGCGATAAGATGTACATCGAGCTAATGATGTCAGTTATTGTAGCTTAAGCTAGAAGCCTTGTTGCTAATAATATCAAGATTATGCTAGTTATATACAGGACGTTGCTTGATACATGCATGTTACTCACAGCAAGAGCTATCTCTCTCACGCAGATGCTTTTACAAACAGTATCGGCCTAACTTTGTTATTGATCGTTGGTAATACTTTATCAGTTAATTACAATAAATTGTATCCAATCCATAGTGAACTAACTACTTCATAGCTATTTTTATTCTATATTACTTTTACTCCGTATTTACTCGATCACTCATGCATTTGACAGGTTCGATAAGTCCAATCATATCTTCGAGAATCTTATCAGCGAAAATTATTTATAGTATACTGTTTGTATTTAAAAATATCATTAAAAATCTCTCGGTAACGGTCAAATTACGTTGAACATACAAGTTCTCATTAAAATCTTGTATTATAAAACTGACTGCATATTCTAATTTTTTAATAAAAAATTTAATTAAAAATCATTCTTTAATCCAAAAAATAGGAGCACGATTTATTTCACAAAGATGTGGGTGTAAATTATAATGTTTATTACAATGTCTTTACTTTCATAATCTTTCTTCTTTTGTGAAAAAAATTTAATCGATATCGAAAAAGTTTCGTAAAAACTGTATCCGCATCGCGTCTATCGCGATATCGCGAATAAAATTTATTCATTTATGATAATTAATGACAGATGAATGACAGAAATAATTTGTATCTCAGCATTTTTATTCTGATAATCCCACTTGGCACTTATATATTGCACACTTTGCTTTTGTTAAAAGTTAAAAATTTAACCGAGAACCATTGACTTCATCTCGCGTGTTCGATTATAGCCTTCGCTACTTAAGTAATGTGTTTAGTTATCATATATTTCATGCTTGCTCCGAGGGTATCTTGAATCGCCGTAACTGACAAGTACATTAGAGAACCGTTTCACTTCGATTATACCTGTGATTATTTAATTAACGCCAATGAAGATATCACACGATGCTTTCTCTTGCTGCCAACTTGAGCAATACATTGCATCTCGACTCTATGCACAAATAAACTATACATATATATTTATTAGAACATGCGATACCACTTACATAACTCGTTTCATTTACTTAATCCTGTTTATTGTGTGAGATTAATTATACGAAGAAATACTTTGTATCAGATAAGTCAACGAAGTTAGCGAGTTGATCGAGCGTGGATTAATCATAATTATATGTTTTTCAAAAATAGTATGTAGAGCGTTTTACACACGTGTAGAATATCTTTGTACACTCTATTATTTCTTCCGTTTCATTTTGTTTGTAATAATGAAAAGAACTTCTTACAGAGATATAAAGAATATCTCAAATTAAATCTTTATTATAATTCTTGGTCTAGTTTGAAGATTTTTCTATTAGAAAAAGAGAGAGGGGTTTTATGATTTTCTGTGGTTTATTTTTTCGTTAAATCTATTCAATTCACAATACAGTTTTATTCTCACGCTTATCACACAGCTTATCATGACATGATGAATAATCCGCGTCAACAAGCAGGGTACATAAAATTTACTGATTGAGGAAGAGTACATCATAAATCATTAAGTACGGAAGAACTACATGAAGCATAAATGAAATTTATCTATGCGCAAATTAAAATGTCCATCAAATTTACCGCTGAAGAAGCCAGGCATATCGCTCTCGTAAGATTCCGTGAATTTTTTCGTTGCGAAACGTGCACTTAATACATTTGCGCCCATGAGAAGGTAAAGGTGCATTAAATGTGGGCGTTTATGCAAGATTTCCTCAGGGTCGGGTCACGTTATCTTGGCGCACGTTGGTCAGAATGACCGTAAATACACAGAAGTAAAAAGATGTCTTAATCCTTTAAGTACTACGCTATTAATGGTTTGCCATAAATGATATTTTCAAACGAACCAAGAATTTAATTTATTAATTAAATTTCAAAATTCTTAAATGCCATAAATAAACTCTGTTATAACTGAGTTCGATATTTATGTCGCTCTAACAATTTTACACATTCATCTTTTTTTAATACAGAGTTTAAGTAGACGTAATTCTTAAAATTGTCTTTCTGCTTTTTTTTTTTTCCTTTCAATTTATCGCGCCACCTTAATCCGACCCTGGACCCAACCTCTTCTTGTCGTGTACCTGACCATGCGAGCGCAGGTCTCGGCTCCAGCGAGACCATGATCGCACGCAACGTGCATAAATTACGTTCAACGAGCGTGCAGTCACAGCGAACAGCGCGGGGTAACGGCGTATTCCGCGGTCGGCGTTCTGGCGCAGCGGTGAAAGTTGCCCGAGGTCAACTTACGAGCGCGCAACTGCGTCTCTCTACGCATGGTCGCGGTGCGCTCCGGTGACGCGCACGTGTCCCGCGTGCGTGCGTGCTTACACCCCTTTTCTTTTGCTTTTGTATTTAGGTTTTCGGCATTTAGACATTCGAAACATCTTTCGGCCCCGCGAACCGTGATTATTCGCATTTACGTTTGTATGCATTCCGCGTATGGAAAAATACTAGCGTGTTTTTTTATATATTAAAAAAGCATGCAAAGCATCGCGGCGCAGCGTCGGAATAACAATATTTAAAATATATTAAAATAATCATATATATGGAAAAATGGAACGATGATACGTGAGACACGCTAAAATTGTGATAGCAGTAAGAAATAATGACAATGATATTGTAATGGCGGGCTTGAGATTTAATTATTTTTGACCATGATTTGCCATGAATATGGATTTCTTCTTGTTTTTCCTATTTTCACATTTTTATTCGACCATTTGTCTGTCTTCGTTCACATTCGTAATTAAACTCTTAAAAATAAACTGCACTATATTATATTGTACTAATTGCACTACAGACTACAAGCTTTTGTAATATACTTACTCGTTACTTTTAATTCTGCTCTTTTTATTCAGCCATTTGTGCTTTATATTTTGTGGTTTTGTCTTTCTCATTTTGCTTCTTATTTTAATGTAACGTTACTTTCGTTCTTTGTACCAAATGTATTGTCCATGCTTTTAAGTAAATACAAATGTTCTTTAATTTTAAGTAGGGTTTCAATGGTCTTGTTTTTAAATGCACTTTTTTTTACAAAATTCACAAATTTTTAAGTAATTTACCTTTTTTTTTCCAGTTTTCACTATTTTTTATTCAATTTTTCTTTTCCTTTCTCACTCTTTGGTTATTCACACAGACACATATACACACGTCTAGCGAATAAATAAATAATGCACAGAACAGCTACCCTGTTCTACATTTTGCTGTGATTGTTCCTGAACTCCTTGCTGTGCAAATCGTACTGTTAGAAAGAGAACAAAGAAGCGACTACTGCAACGTTTAGAGGTTCAAAATATCATAACAACGAAAAACTGATAACTTATCCTTCTTGAGTGATTAAAGATAAAAATTCTAGTAACATCTAGTTTGATCAGAAATATTAATGGCATTGCGATATAATGAAAAATAAATTATCTAGAAATATTTTACAAATGTAAAACAGTAATTTCATTTTATAAGTATAATGACGTAATTTTTTATTTGAATTATTAATTATTTAATAATACATTTTCGAAGCTTGATATATTTCTTTCGAAATATTCAATGTCGAAATATTTTATAATATGTTATATATAATTAATATATTATTATGATTATTATATGTATAATTATATACATTATTATAATACATTATTAACTACTTTTAAATTCTTTAGTTTGACATTGCAAATTTCACAAAATTGTACATTTCTGCGTAAACATAGTTAAATAATTAATGATTTAATATGGGATACATTTCAATATGAGATAACATTATTTCATACTAAAAATTGAAAAGAACAATTAATATAGCAGGATAGAATACTTCGATATATCATACGAGAATTTAAGTTTCCAGTTATCGCGGTCGTTGGTAGATTCTTCTTTTATCCTTATCAACTAATCAGCTAGCCGCAACGGCAGGGCCCCATTGTCAATTCTCGTACTTGTTATCCGACAGGAAGGAAAGCGTGGTCGAGATTACATTCCTCTCTTTTTACAAGGTTTAGGTTAACGCGCCGCAAATCATCCACGACATTGTCGGTTTGACATATTAAATCGAGCAGCTAGCATACAGCTGATGAATGAGCAGTAACACGTAATTTTTTTATATATGAAATTCATAATACGTATCATACACTGCGAGAAAAATATACTTACTTTTGATCCAACCACAATTTTGTAATATTTCTAACAATAAATATGATTAACTTAACTATATGCATCATTATATTAACCATAATTATCGTTAGAAATATCATAAAATTGTGGTTGGGTCCAAAAGTAACTATATTTTTCTCTGAGCGTAGATATCTTTAACAACAAAAATGATCATAAATCTTTTCTTTAATTACTATCTTGGTACATTGGTGTATAATTGGTGTATAACGGATCCTAAAAATTGACTGGACTCATTTCGTCTGACACCGAAATATCGCGTGGCGAAAACATCTTGGACGTTTTCGCAAAGGCAACGTCTCAATTATCCTGTTTCAAACGGCAGCGTCGTCGTATCGGCCTGCATCGGGGAGGGTGCGCGTTTTTTAGAAGGAAAGTCTGGAGTTCTCCCTTGGATGAATGCGCGTACGGAAGAAAAAGAGAGCGAGCGAAAGAGAGAACTGTCCGTGACATCCCGACGGAACGAACGATGGCAACGCGTGTTCGGTTCCTTTTTTAACCTGCGGCTGCTTTTTCTTGCCGGATTCGTTCGGCTTTTAATAACTCCCACGCGCAAACGGCGGCCACATCCGTGGACGCCACGGTTGGTACGTGACGCTGTGTGTAACCACCGCTGCACCAGTCAATGACCCTGGAAGCTTTAATGCCGAACGCGCGAACGCGGCCGGTTACTGTGCTCCGCGCCGCGGATTCGCTCTTCCTCTCGCGCGACTCCGCGCGAAGATCCTCTCGCATCATCGGCACGGCAATGTGTTCGAAGAAACGCACGTCTCCAGAGAGAAGAACGATCAGAGACGATTTTCTCTGCTATCTTGGACGTTTTCGTAGATGCATCCTTTATATATACCAATATTAATAAAATGATTTATAACTTAGAGTTAAAAATGTGTACGATGCCCGTATCTGTACATTTTTACAAAAAAAAAAATTAGATGTTATTCTTGATCCTTTTAGATAAAAATCGATAAACCTTGACATGATATTCTTATAGTTATCGACATTTATGATAAATTTAATACATATTAAATGTTGAAATAACAAATGTTTCGAAATTAATAAGCAATGATAAGAAAGTTCAACAATCTGAAATTCTTTTAAAAAGAATTAATTGCATTTATGTACACTGTGAGAGAAGATAAACTATCATATCTACAAAGAAAGAATTGCATTTATTTAACAATGAATATGTATCAATATGAATAAAATTCTTGTATAGAATTGATCAAGAAAAAATTTTAATTTTAAAATACTTCACATATTTCTCTATTTAAACAAATATCATTGTCGATGGTTTTTACGATACCTCAAATAGTTTCACGATAAATCTAAAGTTTTTCCATCAATTTGCTCTTCTAAAAGACAATTTAATTTTTTAAAGAATGTGAGACATTTTATGAGTATAATTAAACGATATTTACAAATATATGTATACATACACGAAAAGAACTTTATGCTTTAATGATTACATCCAAAGATCTTAATCTCGCTCGAGGGAGAAAGGCCCGAGAAGCAAGGAGGGAAGGGCCTTCGGTCACTCCGAGAATGCAAGGCTACACCCGAGAGAAGCCCTAGGATGCCCCGAAAATGTCTCGCATTGTATCCCAACACACCGGAACCCATTCCATGAGGGAATTCACGCGAACGTCCCCATGGAAATTTCCGTTTTCCTCGATCGGGCCGTCTTTACGATTCTTTTCGCGGTGCGCCTCTTGCCCGTAAATTCTCTTACGTCCCATTCACTCGGCGCGTCCGCCGGAGTTTCTCCTTCTCGTTCCCGCTCTCTCTCTCTCTCTCTCTTTCTGGTCTCCAGGATTCGTCTCCTCGCCCGCCGTCTCTTTCTCTCTATCTAGACGGTCCACCCACGCATGCTGGAACGTCGAAGCGTTCATTCGCCGCTTGAGACACACGCGTAAATATACACGCGCCGGCCGTGGTTGCATTTCGATGTATTTTTACGCCCGAGTCATCGCTCCCACGGTGTATTTTTATCCGACGCGAGTGATATGTAACGAGCCTCCCTCCGATCGAGCGGAAAGGGGAGGGAGCAGGGGGCTAGATACTGTATTGCTATCGGCGGCGCGAGGAAAAAAAGATCGGTCGATTGAAGGTGCAGAATCGATGTGGCGCGCGATGTTTGCGAAGCGAAGCGCATTCGCAGCATCCTCCTAGAGACGCGACCTTCCGTTTTCCAATGTAGCGGAAACGTAGCAGACAAATGGCAAAGATTGACAAGAAGCGCATTGCGATCATATCGCATATGGAAATAATCACTCTTAGATAATATATTCAATATAATATATTATTATATGAGAGAGAGAGAGAGAGAGAGAGAGAGAGAGAAAGAGAAAGAGAGGAGAACTTGCACTTTACTTGATTAACGATTGTTTTTAGATAATTATGCGGTAATTCATTTAATCACATGCAATGTTACTTCCCAATTATTTCCTCATTCGAATTTCGGATAGGAGAGAGAAAGAAAGGCAGATTAATTAGAAATAAAGTTTATTACCCTCGGCGACTCTATTAAGTCAACACTTACATATGATTGTGTGTAGTTAGATAAAGAGATTATGAATCCAGCGAGTTATGTAAGCAGAGAGAACGTTTCCTCTTCGTTCACCTCGCAGGAAATCCTTCGCGTGTACGATGCATTTCCTTCGAGGATACATAATGATCCTTTCCGCTGGTACACGTCCGTGACGACGGTTACATAGCCGGGTTATGGAAAATCTAATCGCACGCGCGATTCGCGAGCTGTCAAACTTTCCTTTTATGCAAGCTTTAAACATAACACGCCGACCGATTGCCGATTATATAAACTAAAGTGCGCCAACATTTCTTTTCTTCCTGTTCTTCCAATGGAGCGAGTATTTAATATTTTAGTTTTTTATACCGCTCGATATTAATCGATTCGACATAAAGAAAATAGAATTGATTAATATTTCCAGTTTTTGTTAATTACATACGTTTGCATATTATAAGTAAAATCTGTTATGGATACAGTCGCTGTATTTTTATTAGCTATTTAGTGCGCTATTTAATAAGAAATTTAATGAGATTTATTAAAATAATTAATGAAGTTATAAAACGACGAAATTCGAAATGTTCGCCGCAATAAAGCGACGATTTAAAGTTATATCGAAGAATCGTGACGTTTATCAGTACACGCGAGATAACTCTTTCCGAGAGAAAGCGGCTCGATGTCGATGACCTGAGACATTACGTAAGATTCATAAAATTGTTGCCACGACAATTAGTAATTGGCATACATAGAGATAACGTGTTGAATCGTTGAAACTTTATGTTGCCAGCGTGGAAATACAGTTATGTAAATGTAATTGCGATTATAAAAGAAACATGTGGTTATCGCAATGAGAATTTTACGACCGTGTGTATTTATTTCCATCAATGATAAAAATAAAATTAAAAACAGAAACGGTGACGAATTTTTCTTTTTTTTTTACAAAAGAAATTAATAGTAATTTTATATTTAAAATAAATTAATTTAGTAATCGAATTATATAAACTTGGAAATAAAAATGTGATCCGATTACAATTACATCATTTTTTTCTCATAGACTGTGATTGGTGACTGGTATACTTTCTCTGTGATTAATCCGTGAGAGAGATATAAAGATAGATGAAGAGAGCGAGAGAGAGAGAGAGAGAGAGAGAAATTAAAAGACTAAGAATTATTAAATTTATATTTTAGCGAAATGTGTACGATATTTCTCGAAAATTTCGAAGAACTCCGTATCAGATCGCGTATTTGCGGGACGTTAAAAGGCACCGAGCCGGCGCGCACGCGGCATTTCGAACGCATCACGGCCAGATGCATTTAACGAAGTTAACGGCATAGCCGGATGCGAAAATTCGAGAGCGTCCGTGCGAGCTTGATTAAAATTCGATACACGCTGACGCATTAAATTCGGCGGTTTACGCGAACGAACGCGGCGACGTACCGGCGCGCGCGCGCGCGCCCCCGAAGATTCGTCGCAACTGCCTTTTTTTTCGCGCGCAGTCGCCGTCGTCGCCGCGGCTAAATTAGTTTCGCGAGTCCATGATGCCGGGATGAAGAGGGAACGCGAGGGAAAAAAAGCAGAATGGGGAAGAGAGTGCAAAAAAATCCGCGCGCATCCCCCACGCCGGCGAGGCCCGGCACCTGCGAATTCATTCCTCGGAAGACATTGACCACCAAGCGAGCGTTAAAGCGCGAAATGATTCGCACGGCTGCGTTAAATCGAACAACTGCAGTCGTACGTACGGTGAGAATTTAATTTCCATTTTGACACCGCGAGATCCTTCTCGCACCGAAACTACGAATTTCTCGACCGAATTTCTGGTACTCGCCGCCATCACTTTAGGTGCATCCTAAATTGGAGCTCCGAATCTTTTTACGTAGTCTCTGATATTTTCAGATTTTTACTTTGTGTATTTCTAACTTCGTACAAAAGCGCATATTGCGGATGATTTAATGACGGATTATAAATTCAAGGATATTTTCTTATAACTACTTGAGAATGTTTCTTCTTTATTGTTATTGTTTCTTTGAGCATTTATGTCCTCATTTATATTCGGATTGTTCTAAGTGGGACGTTGATGAATTTTTCAATCTTAAGATTGCCGACCGCCGAAGCCGGCTACGAAGCCGACGTCGAAGACATACGTAAACCGGGACATAAATTCGGAGCAGTCTATCCGTATCACGACCTCCGGTATTTTCTGCGATCGACCGTTCGACCGACCGACCGGGCGGTCCCCTCCCCATCCCGTTTTCTGATCCGCAACCGACGATAGATTCGCGGTCCCGTTGCAGCGGATGCAGGACGAGAGTGAGCGAGAAAGAGAGAGAGAGACAGGGAGACAGAGCTCCCGGTGGTGGGGGAGGGGAGGGCATCGGGTGCATCGTCCTCGGGGAGAAAGTCTGTTGCAGCGGCGCAATACGTGATCTAGCCCAACCTAACCGAGACGGATGATAGTGGCGTGCACCTAGGCCCGGGATAAGATTGACCAGGACTGGAACTCGCTTAACCCACTGTCGGCCGACGAGGAACGACGAGGAGGTTGCGCAACGGCGGCGCGGAGTGTAAACCGGCGCGGCGCGAGCGCTCCGAAGCAGGAAAAGTGAAAATGGGAGCCCTCCCGCACGAAGCGGGCCGACTTCGGTCTCGCGGATCCTTCTGATCGCGAGTGATGATGTATTCCACGATTTGGTCGGCATCTCGCCGCGGGCGGATGTTTCTATGCTACGGCCATGGGAAAAGCGCGAGCGCTACGTCGACGACACAAGCATTGTTCTCCACGCTGTGTCGTTTGACATGCTCCAAATCGATCTCGATTTTAAAGAGAGATGATATTCTTCGAACGATTACCTTCTCGAGAGAAAAATTTGGCCGCTGTTAACTCTACGGAGCTACGAATAAACAATGGAACCTTGGCAAATTACGTTTCTTGGAAGCAATCAAGTTGTATTTTTTTTTTATTTGCGTTCGTCTCTATACTCATCCTTCAAATATTCTTCAACTATACATATAATTACAGCCGACAGTATTTGATAGATACGTACGTACTCTCGCCGTCATGCGAACATGCGAGCAGTTTATCACATGTCTCGCGTGCGGCAACAAAAGGGTCCGTCGAAAGAGCAGAAACGCGGAGGCTTACTATCGCACCTGTAACCCAGTTAATTTTAATAGCGCGTAAAAGTCGACTCGATTGTTCCGCCTAAGATACGCCGAGCCGATAAACGTAGCGTTTTCACAACGCGCAATACGCGGAATCGCCACGGATCCGGCCGGAGTCTATCAATTGCACACAGGCGATATCCTCAAACGTTACGCCGCTGATTGAAATCGGTGATAAATCCGGGCGTACGTTTATGTGCCAATTGTGCGAGTAATGTCATGGCCGATAACGCCACACCCGTTTATCTTAAAGAATCATTGATAAACGCGCCGTTTATTTGTGGGACCCATGAAAAGAGAAGGAGATTGAGGAAAAATATTGAAATTGAAATATTGAAAAGCCGCTGCTCCAAGAAATAATTATTTTTATCTTTCTAAACTTAACAATATTTAAAAATTATTTCAACCTTACTGAGAAACTAAAAAAATGTGTTAAAAGTTTGTCTTTTTCTATTTGGAAAAAGCGCAGTTTATAAATATAATATTAATTATAAATTATATATTATAAATTATAATGGCATCTTTTTCTGATCAGGATTGTGCGATACGGCGAACGTTAAGTCCGCGAGAAATCTGTCTGAATGAAGAATCATTGCTCAACCTGCACGCAAAAGAGGATATGCGGTTTCTTTCAAGCCGCAAAATGGGAGGCCATCATCCTTTCCCGCGATCCTCACGAAAATTAATTAACAGTCTCCGAGAGTATGCAATATTGCGAGCGTTTGCGTAACTCACACGCATCTTCGCGAAGAAAACTTTCTCTCGGCGTTGACCATAAGCGCGACGCGTATCGCGCACGTGCGAGTGAGCGGATTCCCGCGATCGTGCGCCGGCAGGATTGCGCGATCCTTTTGTCGAGTATCCGCGCGAGGTGAAGGGCAAATCGTTTCTGTGAGAAAATGCAAAATAAACTCCGCCGTTAAGGCGACTCCGAGTACGCATTGCGAATACGAGAATATGATGTTTTACCGCAACTTTCTTCGCGGTCTTTTTGTTATTCATATCTCCCGGTATTGTTCGAGGCCTCTGTGGATCTTTGCAAACTTCCACTGTTATTTTTTTTTATTCGTGATGTTTATTGCAAATTATATTAAATTATCTCTAGAGTGACGCTTCTCTTTATGCAAACTTTCAAGTTTTTAATGAAACTTTAAATTACGTATTTTAATAATAGCGATTTATAGCTTTATGCCCTTTTCGGGAAAATTGAAAGAAATTATTTTTACAAATCTAATTGTAAATAAAACTTGATAAGAATTTAAAAAAAATTTATGTTACTTGTGCAAAATAATCATTAGACGTTATAACAATTTTTAACATTTATTTTATTTATTTTCTTTCGCGTGTCAGCCAAATATTTTCAACTTTAACTTTATAAACGAACTATATTAAAATTTACTCTAATGGAAGCAATAACGAACAAACGTTTAACTATTATCTATTCCCGATTCTGCCAACGATCAAAGATCGCGTATCTATCAAATTATACGTGTTCCCATACGTGTCGTATCTATGTATCGCGGAAATGTTAGGTAATCGATGCAACGATATGAAAAGTCCAGCTCATCCTGGCTACGTAAGTTACCATACGCTCTCGCGCTATGCGGAATATATTGTCCAGGAAATATCATATGAAGTATCGGCCGAGGCGAATATAGTCGCCGACGACGATAAAATCCTTTAAAAGGCGGCCGCGAAGAATCCCTTTAATGAACAAGACGCGGAAGAGAAAGATCTTCGCCGTCGTGTAGGCAGCTCATCGAGACCTCGAATGATTTACGGTACGCTTTCGGATTTTGCGAGGATGCGCTCCTTGCGGAATGATAGGATCGAAATTGGCATTTAGAAAGTAAGAGTAGCTCGAGGATACTGAGTTTTATTAGTCGTCGAACGTGCACGCGTAATCGTGTCGGAAGACGCTTTTCACTTTTATTGAAGGCTGTCATGTGCTTTTAATGTGAGCACGTTACTAACGGTCGTTGATCTTTCCTGTTATTTTTTTTCTTTGTAATACATATTTCGCAATTACATTACGATCCAGCTTTTATGTAATGCATGAATAAGCAAATGATGCTATGAAATAAAAATACAACATTTATATTCACATAAAATCTGCTTAATTTTAATAAAAAAAAGATTATTTAAAAATATTACTAGAATTTCTCTTCGATGTAATCTCTCTTTCTCTTTTGGAAGTATAAATAATAAATAAATAATAAATAAAAATTAAATTTATTAAAATTCCCTTCTTAACAGTCAATTGACACGCATTAATTAACTTGCTATAAGAAGTATAATAATTGCAGAACAATAGTTTCAGCGTTATTATATTATGATATAGTTTCGATATAAAATCAACGATATTCGAAGTTCATTTCAATTTAACAACACTAGTAGAATAACCATAGAAAATAATGTCTCCCACATTAATACTTAATTATTATTATTATCCCTTATTCAAACAATTAAATAAGATTCCTTAGGCGATATCATTCGTGTATCGCACATTTACAGTTCACCGCGATGCGAGATACCGGCGATGCGACCGCATGCGAGCGCGTGTCAAGCGCTAGTGAGAGCGGCCACGCTCTCGGCGGGCCGCAACTCGCTCGAAGGAGGTGAAAGTCCGGCGGGCGCCATAACTGCCACCACCACCGCCGCCACCACCATCATCTTCCAGAACCATGAACCGGGTGTTCGAGCACGGCGCGGCGGGCCCCGGCCCCGGCGCGGGCCCGGGATGACCCGGGTTCGGCCCCGCGACAGCGCATCGGCCGGCGAGTGGCGTAACCTAGATGAGCCGAGACCCGCTAACTTGTACTCACGATACCGCTAGTTCTAGCGGCTATTCCGAGCCGGCGGCCCAGCGCGTGTGCGTCTAGACCGCCATGCCGCGCGCGCTTCCGGGGTTTCCCTTTCCGTCTCGTGACTCACGAAGGAAGGCACGAGACGCGCGCGAGAGGAAACAGCCGCGTCTAATTCGACCGGCTTCCTTAGGGAAGGCCGGTGAGAGGAAGGACGTCCGAGACCGGCTGCTTCAACGACTCCATCGACAATTGTGTAATTTCTTATTAATATTTTCACGTTGTTTTATACCGTTATAAATATGTATTATTTAAAATGCTACTATTAGTCGCATTTAAATCATCAGTATTTTTAATATAAAGTCTTTTTTTTAAACTATAATGAATTACCAAAAATATTTAGATTGTTTTATTATTAAATATATGTATATGTGTGCATGTGTATACATTATTCTACATAGTTAAACTATAAATAGATGAATATCTGTATGAGAAATCACTTTTTCCATTAATGCATCATCAGATTATTCCACATAACCGGATTATTTAACATCGGGTTATTTGACACACTGAGAATAATTTTTTTCATTATATTATGATTGTTTACTTTTCCTATTTTTCTGCAATAGCACGCCAGTATAAGAGAAGAAACATGGCACCAAAGGTACGATTAAAACTGGAAAATTAAATAGTATTTTTTTAGCAGAATTAAATTAATATTTCATGGGAAGGAAGAATCATTATATTTTAAATCAAGCTAAATAATTAATCGCATTATATATTTTTAATGTAATAAAATAACGACTAAAAATATTATATTTTCATCATACTTGTGAACTAATGAATTATAATTTTGTATTTTTTTATATGATTATCATACTTTCATTTATGTAAAAATTACATGATTTAATCATTTCCTTTTTATATGGATAAAAATATTAAAAAATTAAAATGTTTATAATATATAATAAATGTGATTAATTTATTACAAGTCTTTCATTAAGTTTTATACATTTGTAATATTTATGTGTTAACTTCGTTTACAATTATTCTCTACGCCTTATTCGTTTTTTAACTCTGAAATTACCATTTCAACTTTACTATTATCTATGTTCTGAGACACTTTCGTGAAGCTAAATTATACCGAAGTCGATTAAATGCGGGCACGAACTTGGTTCTCGAGCTTGCAGCGACGACAATGAGCCTAGAAATAAGCCAGTGCAATGTCTGGCATGTCTCTAGTATGAACTCCCGTTATCCCAAGGCGATTTACAAATAGATATAGCTTTGATTATGATTCCCTAATTATTCAGATGATATCATCTGAAGGGAAGGAGCGACACGAATTCTTGAATAATTAATAAATAAAAGCAGTGCTTTCCGTAAATTAAATTAAAAAATGTAAGAACATTTATTCAATCTTAACTTCTAATATTCAAACTTCTAATATTTTAATATTTAAGAATTTCAATTTAAATTTTAGAAATCAAGAATAAAACAGTTATTGCATTTTTCTGTCGTCGATGCGCCATGGTGAAAATTCAAAACATCTCTCTCTCTCTTTTTTTCTTATTTTTTTTCTGTATCGAAGTCGACCCTTTCTTCTTTTTAAGCTTTCAGGACCTCCCGCGTATAAAAACACTTTCGTCCGGCGTTTTACCACGTGGCGTTTACTCGTTCGGCCTTTCTCTCCCTCGTGTCTTTGCCCTTCCGGCGGATTACCCGCAGGAATGCATGATAAAACCATCGTTTCTATCCGTTTGGGGGGAACTTTACACGATTTCACTCTCATAATGCTCTGTTTAAGACTTTCTGACGCGCTCCGAGTGGCCGCGCAATAATTCTTTAAGTAAGCTTAGAAATAAAAATGAGATTGGCAATTTACGATGCAAAACGACATGTACCAGGAAAATATTGAGGCAGGATTCTACATGAATATCGTGGTTAAACTATTAAAGGAAACAGTGAGATTAGTAGATCTATGATTCTGAATTCAAAATGAGATCGTTAAAAATACATGTAATGCTGAGAGATCTTAATAAATTGGATAATTATATTCTAGTCCTTTTTACGGCTAGAAACTAAACGTCAGATTATTATTAGATAATTGTGAAAATATTTAACTATCACGTAATTATCGATTATCGAATCAGTCACCTTCGATCCTTAATAATTCCTTCGATTTTATCCCAAGTGATAATCGTTCAATTGCTGCATCCTCGAGTTTTATTCTAATTTTATTTAATGGTTATCACAAAGCGTATCGCGAATCGAACAGATGCCGTAATTGCAATCAGTAATAGTTACTTCGACGAGCATGCGTTCGACGTAAAACGACTTTCTCACGATTGGCAGTCGTCGATAACGAGCACCGCAAATCGCCTATTATGATTCCGGTGCCGCTGTGATCGCGATAACGGTAGACAATAAGGGGCTAACGTGTACTCCGGGGCTCCGTCCGTATTACGAATAGACGCTAATCGGAAAACACGCTCGTGCGTCTCGCGATGAGTCGTTTAAATACCTGTTTTTTTAAAGGGAATCGGTGGAGCGTTATCCAACGAGGAGCTTAACTACGAGAGAAACGCGATCAGGCGAATTTAAAACAGAGTTCTCTAGTGCAGCTGGGATTTAAGTGTCCCATCGAGAAACTGATTCTAATCACAGTACGCCATTCCATTCGGTAATGCATGGTTTCTGAGTTAAACATAACATAAGAAAATCAAGATTTTATCAGGAATTAAAATACGCGTTTTAATTACCGTGAAATGTATGTTTGTTTTTATCATCATATATGTATGTAAATGTAAATGGCATACATTATATACATTTTTAAATAAAAAGTGAGAATAATAATTATGAGAATTTGTTTATAGTAACAGTAACAAGTTAATAATTTTTTCATTTACGCTAATAATAATTAAATAATAATTTTGTCATTTTATATTGAAAGAGTGATTGATGTATTTAAAATTTAGCTATTTAAATGGAAAATAATTTTGTTGAACCATTAAAATAATTATGTGAAAACGCTCAAACATAATGACAATGCTGCAAAAAGTTTTGACATTCTAACAATCAGTTTGAACATTCTATATAATTATTTTGATGTTTCGACGAAATTATTTTCCGATCTATATCTAATTAAATTTTCTTACTTCAGCAAAACTTTCCATGTAATATTATAATTTTTCATTATTAACCCACTCTTTTATAAAATTTTCTTTCTTTATGTAATAGACTAACTTTCTAACACAGCATTACTTTATAATGAATTTTAATGCTATTCTTTTCACGTGAAATCAACAATATCTCGAGATATGCTATAACTTCTGGCGTAGTTCTCCTATGAGAGTCATCGAATTCGGTATTAGTACATCTATTGTTGCCGCGCCGCTCTTGCGATAGGATTCGCATTGTTTCTCGCTCCATGCAATCTTCGTCTATATTTTATCTAACGAGGCGTATTGTATAAGTAATGAATCCTCGAATATTTTTGTTATACGCGAGAAAGCCACAAGCACCGGATATATTTCGCTATTTGCATTTCTTTCACGCCCACATATACGCCCACGGCACGGGCCATTAATGCCAACTCTAACAGATAAAGGCGCAGTTCTTATCTTTTTAATTTTATTGTAAATACACGCACGATATTATTTGTTGTAAGGTATACGTATCGCATGCGGCGATAATGGGATCAATTTTAATATAGATCACGTACGGGATGAATAAAAGATACGAATTGCGCCTGATTGCCGTTTTCCGCCTCTAGCGTTTATGTCCACAAAGTGTCTATTAATTGGCACGCGCTATGACCTTACTGCCTCTCGCCGTCACCTACAAAGCCGATAAGATCCGCGCGCGACAAGTACGTTCGATTGCTACACCCGCGACAAATGGCTCAAAGTATCACCATCCACGCCAGCGATTGCGACATTCCCGCATACGTTACAGAGAGTGGTATTTCAGCTCGTCACGAGTCATTTCCCCTCCTGGCATCCAGCGCGAACGAACGAACGAACGGCTTCGGCAGCGGCCGCGCCGGCGCTCGTCTCTGCGATATAGATGATTAAAAATAACGTCACGAAGCTTATAATAGCGATTCGTGAAAAGAACGGCGATTTGCCGTCCATGGGTAGAAGGGACATGCGCGCTCTTCGACAGAAACTGGATAAGGGAGAATGAGAGATACTGGATATACGAGATCGAAACGTCTCTAAAGCGAACCAGGTAAATTCGGCTTTCGACGGATTATTATAGCCTCGAGACGGGAAAGCACGGAGAAACGAAAAATAAGAAAAACTGGAAAAAATTAAGAAAATTGAAAATAGGCGCTTTTGAATTTTTGACTTATTTCTAAACATACGGTTCGGAAATTTAATTACTGATGCAACAGTTTATCGAGACGTATCACAAAAATATTACGAACGTCGATGAAAATATTATGTGCTAATGGCAAACATTAAGATCTCGTTAAAAGCGAAACGGTACGATATTCTATGGAAAAGTTTGTCAACTCACATTAAGTAAATGGATGGAAGGATTTTTAATGGTGGCATTGTTACGGAAGTCGAGAGAGAGAGGAACGAAATATCGAAATTTAAGTTCTTTTTTTGTTTGTACGAGCGGAGTAAATGAAGAGCAATTGAATTACATCATAGAGCCATTAAACGTGTATTTTAGACTAATGATTACGCGATACAAGCATTTATACATATGTACGAAATGAGATAACGCTATAAAATATACGTAATATTATGACATTGCGACATTGTCTATATCAATATCTCTGTTATGAATTTATACGGAAGAAGAGCCGTAATAATGATAAATTAAACTTCAGAAGTGCACCCATATACGTGACACGAAGGCTAATATGAAGAAGTAGATAAATGATACTAATTACTAGTTACAGAGAAGAATTTAATATTAACGGTGTTCGTAAACAATACGATTATGCGTGTGCTATTAAAGACGTGAATGAGTAAAAGAAATTATTAAGTAATCAATGGGATGCGCAGTTACATGCAGATGCAAAATTAATGCAAAAAAAACAAAATTAATCTTCGCAGCAAAATAATGTGAGAAAAATAATCTCTCTCTCTCTCTCTCTCTCTCTCTCTCTCTCTCTCTCAAACGCGCTAATTTCTAAAGAAATTGCGCAACGCGGCACGTTGCAATTACAACCCTCGTAATTGCAACAAAGTTGAGTGCGCTCTTAAGAAAATTTTGAGAAGGGCAGGGTTCTGATGCTCGCATCGCAATACGGCGGCATATACACGCCGCGAGCGTGGCGCGCGGAACAACCGTCAGCGGCGCGCGGTATCGGTGGTTCTCCATCCCTCCCGCTGGTCCCCGCTCTCCTTCTTCCCGTCTCTCTTCTCGTCGCTCCCTCTCGCGCGTTGCGGGGGTGACGACGAGGAGAGGTTCGCGGAGAGGCGCGATCGCGCGCGGGCCAGGGTAGGGGGACGACAGTCGGAGGGATGGTAGCGGCGCTGCCGTCACGGCGCGCGGCCGTGGTGGGGTTACCGGAGCGGGGGCCCCGCGGGGGAGACGCCGAGCGGGGGTAAACGGAGGGGAAACGCCGGGCGTTCGGTGGCAGCAACGGCGTGCTCGGTGTCATTGCCTCGACGCTCGGGGCGGCCAGTGACTCCATCACTGACCTAGTGCCGAGCGCGGCCGAGCGCCGGCGGCGCCGGCCGAACGCGAGGCCGTCGACCTCAGCCGGCCTCCAGCGCGACACACACTGACACATCGAGCGGCAGCGGCAGCGCACCGCTGTCGTATACATCGCGCGGTGTCGTTCTTCGTCTCCGCGTTCCCTCCCTCCCTCCTCTCTCTCTCTTTTCTTCCATGCACCCGTTCCTCACTTTATCTTCGTACTCTCTTTCTCTCTCGTCCCGCTTCGTTATATACCTCTCCTCCGCTTCTACTGGTTCGTCTCTCGCGTAGCATCTCTCCACGCTTCTCGGTCGCGTCTCGGCCATGCAGTATGTATGCTCTCCTCCTTGACCGAAGAAGCGGCCGACCTCTCGGCTGCGGAAATCACGGGGATCCGCGCGGGAGGCCGCGCGCCGCGCGAGGAAACACGTCGGTCGCGGAAGAAAAAGGGAGAAAGGCAGAGAGCTCCGGTCGGAGGGGGGGAGAGAGAGAGAGAAAGGAGCCTCGCGCGCGCGCGCGCGCCGGGGCCTCTCACTCTCCGTGCGCAACTTTTCCTGTTTCGCACGCTGAAAGCCCTCGCGTGAGGTCGCAGGAACGATCGCTTTCTTCTCTCGCACGAAAGTAGGATCGTTACCCGTTTGCCCGAGACGCGAGACGCCTCCGGTCTCTCCCGTCCGCCGCCGCCGCCGCCGCGCGAAACCGGCCCTTTTCCTTGCCTTTGACCCGCGATGTCTGGGGGGCCGCCGTCGAGTACGAGCGACGCGGCCGGGCGCTCATTTTTCACCGCTCCCCGCATTGCCTTACATCCGATTCTGGGTTAAGTAGCGGACAGGTACGGCACTCGCGTGCCTTAATCGACGTACGCGTCACCGGCGCGCGGTGCGCGTTGCGTTAATTGCGGAGGAGAATTGCTTTCTTCCGTGAGCGCGAGCTTGTGCAATCATGGCGGTTTAATCGGCCGAGCCTTTAATTAACGCGTCAATCAGAAAGCCGACAATCTGAGAAAGAGATTCCCTCTGTTCTCGCCGACGACGGTGCTCGCCGCGCCGAGGTATCAGATACGGGACGGCTTCTTTCGTCGCGTTGCGATTTTTCGCTGATAGCGCAGACGCGACGCCGCCGCCGCCGGCTTTATCAGAATTCCGTCAAAACACCTAAATGTCAGTGCAAATTTACACGTCCGGTGTCGCCGGAGAAGTACATCTTTAGGAGAAGTTATGAAACGTTTGATTGACGCTAATGTCCGTCAATTTAGGAGAAAACGGCGATAAGCAACCGAGTTTCTCTGCCCCATGCATATCCTATTTGAATTAGATCTGAATCTTATTTTTATATTTACTAAAAGAAGTAATAAACTGTCGGCGGTGCGACAAAAAAAAATGACAGCGAAGCTTATTCATAATTACTGATTAAGTACAGTTTACTTTTTAGTGTTTTTATATTAGTTTTTTGATTAACGTACAGAACGTGTCAGGATGAACGTACAGGATTAATCAGATAGACACAAGGTGTTTACGATGACATAACATAAGAACTCGATTCTTTATTTGGATAGTTTTCACGATTAATTCCTAACAGCTATATGAATTGCAAGATAAATAGAATATTTGATGAGAATCAGTCGCAATTCGAAACAGTTATACGGATATAATTTTGAACTTCCGCAGGGTATTACAAGTTATTAATCTCATTTTGATACAATGATAATCCTGAAGTTGAGTAGTTATAATTAATACAGTAACTGCCGTTACACGCTTGACGAACATATCCTTCATTTAATTGTTTACACGTTTCTTTTTGAAACAAATTGATAAGCTGTAAATACAATCGGATGTTGACATGATTCTTTCCGTTTCACTTTGACGACACATTTCCGGAAATTGAGAAATTTCCACGCAAACTCGATAACAATATTGAAGGCTCAGTGCGGATATGTTTTTCTGGGATTCATAAGGAAATTTTTTATACTTTGATGTAAATTTAGTTTCATTTCGAAAGAGTAGTTTGCGATGCGAAAGGTGTCCCGCATTTTTTTGTACCGTCAAAGAGAGCAATTAAATTTTAATAACAATCCATGTTTTTAATAACAATTATGAAGATGCAAGTTCGTCAAAGAGAAAGTATACGATTGTATTTATTTCATCTGTTATCAATTATACGCAAAAATATTCATTTATTACATAGAAGCGGCTTGGCTTCTTGGCAGGGAAATTATGGTAAGATGTACGGGATGCATCTGCGGCGTATGTATTTTTGCATGGTTGATGTGTGCCGAGGCCGGAAACGAGATAAATAGGCACCGTTATACATCAGAAATGCAACAAAACGCTCCTCGGAAAGATTCGATCGCGTTTTGAAGTCGATTTGAGATTTTTATTGAGAGTAAGAGAGACTTATTAGAACAACGTTGCAGGTAAAGTTGTTTTTCAATCGCAAAAGACAAGCCTATCCTATTAATCTCCATATCTGATTATTAAATTAAATTAATTGTTACTGTCGAATGTATCTAATCAGATCTTTTTTTTTTCCGTGGCGGGTATTTTATCGTACGTATCTTACGATACCTATCTCCGTAAGACGACGTACAACTGTACTACGATACGTCGTCGATAGTTACTTCATTTTCCTCGAGAGATACCTTTCGGCGGGACACTCTTCACAAGTTTCAACAGGTTTGCCGAAGAGATTTTGCATCGAGGCGGCGAGATATCGGTCGTTTTCATTTCCCGACGCTACCTGGACTACCGAGAGCATCCAGAAGGGAGTCGCGAAACCGGGGGGAACGCGATGGGGCCCGCGATAAAGGATCTCTCCGAAATGTCAACTGGCGCACCGCGCCGAGAAGATCCGCTTATTATTGCGCGTTAATCAAATCTCGCTCGGGACACATCAGAGAGAATAATCGCGTGAGTCGCATGCCGCAGGATGCGGCTCCCGGCCCCTAACCTACCCCATTCGTTAACCCGACCAGTGTGTGTGTGTGTGTGTGCACGATTCCCCGTGCGCAGATCGATTCGCTTCGAGCATGGATTAACCTACATAACAGGCCGGCATTCGTGCAAAGTCGCATACGTCGGGGCGATCATCGGTACAAAATTAACCTGCCCTGCCTGCATCCCTCTCGCCATCCCCCTTTCTTCGCTCCCCTTTCTCACCCTTTCTCCGTTCTCCTCCTGATTATCGCATCGCCCGCACGCCCTCTTCCATCGCTCGACTGCAGTTCATTGCTCCGTATCGCGCGCGAGGAGAGCGCGTTGTATGAATGTTTCTGCCGCAGCCTCTCCCGTGGAAAAACTTTCGATACCCGCGCGACCGCGGCGAAACGCCCGCGAGCAGTTTACGGTACCGTAGGTCACTCCCCAAAACTTTTCGAATGAGCTTTCGAGAGCCACACGTTATGTGTTATTCTCCAACGCGTCTTTAATCTGATTTTAATCCGACTGTATTTCTTCTACACTGAGAGAAAGATACAGTTACTTTTGGCCTCAATCATAATTTTATAATATTTCTAACAATGAATATGATTAACTTAGCTATGTGCATCATTATGGTAACCATAATTATCGTTAGAAACATAATCACCAAAAGTAACTATATTTTTTTCTCAGTGTACACTTTTTTCCCCCAAATGCTTGCAATTTCTAAAATCTTCTAAATTTTTTTTACAATTTGACTCAACCGTGCGCGACATGGAAAGGTGCGAAAGCTTACTTAATCTGTAAGCACACTTAATGAATTTGTCTTTTGAACTTGTAAGAGATTTCGAGCAAGTTTCCGAAATTAAAGTATTACGGCCGCAAATTGCGAATTCTTTCGCGGTCTCGGCGAGAGCCAAGGATTCCGTCCAATTTTCTCAGCCCCGCGCCGAGGTAATTCGTAATCCGTTACTGTACAAGCAACGGGGACGAGATCGGGACGAGCGATGCGCGGACAGGAGCGCGTCAAACGCCGGGGAAACGATTTCCGCGTCTCTCCGACGCCCTTCGCCGGGGCCCGGAGCAATCCCTCGGTGACGAACCGGCAAATTCCCGTTTTTCATGGCGACGGAAAACGCTCACACGCCGTTGTCGCGCCGCCAAAGTCTTGTCTCGAAGCGAACAAGTCGCCGGGACACGGGAGCGCAATGACGTCGGGGGAAGAAGAGAAACTCCGAGATACAAGCGACGACGACAAGTGTCCCCCCCGGTGTCGTCGTCAGGAGAGACAGTTTTCTATTCGCCTTTCCCTCGCCTGCTCCCCTTCGCCGTCGCGCCGATCGCGCCCCGTTCGCCGAACCGAGATTAATCTCCGATGCGCGAATGACGCGACCGTTTCCCGGTACACAAATCGTCTGTATGGATCTTTACGAGGATTGACGATCGCTTGAATTATGCAGCGCTTAGAGTGCACGCGGACGATCCCATTGATCACGATCTAGGATCGTTAAATACGGGGCGGGAGGGAAGGGGGGGTGGTATCGTTAGCCGGATCTCGCCTCAATAATTACGACTGGTTTATAGACGTCGGTCGAATGGTCGGAATATGCGACTGACCGCGGAATCGCGGGCACGAATCAAAACTCGTATGGTCTATTTGTAATCTGTCGCGAATATTCGCGGAAACTAATTTATATGTAAATTAAGTCGTATTAGCGTCATGTCACGAATATAACGTAGTTTCGATGATGAAACATGAAACGAGGGATAAATCGGTGAGATGTGACGGTATGAATTGCGTTACATCTTTGTTGCAATCATACAAAAAAAAAAAGAAACAGACGGTAGTTAAAGTATACTGGCACGTCGTACTCCGTGCAACTTTCTTTTCAATCTACAAATGACAGCAATTGTCTGAGAAGATTATTCGTGAAAAATGTTCGAAATTTTGTCTAAACATATATTAAATATATGTACATTTTTTAATATAAAATAAACTTTAAATTTTGTCTTCCATGTTTCTATATCACATCAAATTGTGTAATTATATTGATTCACATTGAAAACAATTTTGATTAAAAATAGACGAATCAGAAAATCTTGTAGGATTGGTCAACTATTCTGGTTATTACAATAGAACTCAATACTTTATAACTTGTAATAACTAAACTATTTGATCAATCTTACAAGATAGTTCTGATTTGTCCGTTTTTAACAGATTTTTTTTAAATTCATGTTCAATTTAAAAAATCGAAAATAAGCTTATAAATCTTTTGGAAGGTAATAAAATTTCAGACTAAATTGTTCAAAGTCACAAAGAATGAGATCGCTTCACTAACGACGATGGCTAATCAAGATGTGATCAAATTAAGTTGTTTGCTTTGTATACATAGCGAGAAACGTCTCGTAAGGGAGATCCGTACGAATCGTCCCTCAATCATCATCATCCGCAGTAATCGTGTCGCCGCAGAGATCGCTCATACGCACGAACGGGTCATTTGAGGCGCAGAAAGAATAATGTGTCGTATCGATGAGGCAACTTACATTTTTGGTTCGTCGATGATCGGCCATCAACGTGAGCGCCAGCTGGTAGCACTTCTCTCACCCTTGCTAAAATCCCCGGTTGCGGAAGTTCCGCCTGGTCGACGCCTGGTCGGTCGGCGGCTTCAGCTGCTGCTGCTGCCGGCGGTACCGGACTCGCGCACGCCGATCATCGTTACCGATCTAATCCGAACGCTTCACCAACGTATGATCACAATACAACGTGCGACCGATCACTCTGTAAATTCATAACGAGATTCACTTTCACTCGCGCTCTTCTCTTCCCCTTTCGCGCGCGGCTTCACTCCACCGGGATCGCGGAAGAAGGTGGATAGAGAGGGAAATGAGAATCGCGCCGATCGTACAGGTGCGGAGGAGCGCGGGGGAGAGGGAGGAAGGAGACGGGCGCACGGCGAACGTAGCTACGTGGATAAGATAAAGAAAAGTGGAGGATGCGCGGCGAACGGTAGAGGCAAGAAAGAAACGGGGGGAAGAAAGGCGCCGGATAACGTGTCACAGTTTCACTTTTTAATTCCACGAGGCGCTTTTGTTGCTCCGAACCGCGACGACGAAGGCTGCCCGCTCGCCGGTTCTTCGCTCCGCGCCGTTGCACCGCTCGTACGCGGATTACCGTTATCGTAGCGACGACGATAACGTCACCGGTAGCAGCTCTGCTACGCTCTGACGAGTGGCAGGATCTCTTGAACGGGATCTCCTGGTCTACGGCTGATCGGCTGGCTTCTAAAGTCCGAGAGAGTGCAGATTCTCTCTTGGACTCTGGACGATGGAGATGGAACGATCGGCAGCTGGATAGCAATGAGCTTGACAATAATTCTCTCTTTCTCAAAAGAGAAAGAGAGAGAAAGAGGGAACAGGGTGGAGGAAGAGAGAACAGTCTATCTATTGTCGCTTTTTTTTATTGAGTGCGGGTTAGGCGGGCGGTTTTCGTGGTCCTCGATCGGTCGCGACCGGAGTGGCCTCGGTCAAGGCCAACGGTCGCTCCGAATTGGCGCCGGGCGCCTCTTCAGGGCGCTGCGCGGTCCCTCCGTATACCGGGAGAATCGTGCCAGCCTCACAGAGAGCGGGGAGCTCCGCGCCGCGAATCGACGGCGGGCATGACGCCCGGCCGTTTTACGACGAACTAACTAACTGCCCTTCGCGCCTTTGTGTCTCATGTTCCTCGACGATGCGATTAACACTCACTCGCTCGAGTCTGGAGCAACTTTCAGCAGGGGCGCTCCCGCGGCTTTCCGCCGCACGGAAACTCGCTGCGGGTGCAGGGCGGGCCTCGTCCACGATATATCGCTCAAGTCCCAAATCACGCTCTTCGCGATTGTCACTGTTCATTTCGTGGTCCTTGATAGCGCGCACTTCGTTATCCCGTCGCCGGGTGAGCGCGGACCGCCGCGGAAGCTCGCCGGCGATTCCTCCTCGCTGGGTCCGCTAAACGTGGGGAAAACAATTCATGGCACGTGATCCACAGGGGGGGCGAGTCACGGGTCGCGAACCACGCGAAATCGGCTTAAGCCTGGCGACGCGATGTCGCATAATGGGGGAGAAATCGCGAAATCCCGACGACCGAGAATGGCCGTCTCGACTAATTTAGCTGCCTAAGTCGCGAGAATCTCGGTCGAGAACGATCTCCGTGCGCGCTCGAACCTTTCGGCGATTTAAGTTACCATCGACATAGGTGACATCACGTTAATAAGACTGGCTGAGAGTCTAGCGATAATTTAGCGATAATGCAGCGATTATATTTTGAGTTATTCAATTTTATATTGATAAAAATTAATTTTTATCTTCGTTTTCCTCATCTCTCTGCGGAACGCATAATCAAACGTATAATTAAACAGATGGCACTGATTAACTAAACTAACAGATAAAAAATGTAGATTTGTGACGAGATTATAGACAAAAACTGTTATTATAATTGATAATTTAATTCAATTCCTTACAAAGTAACGACGCGGTGGTTTGTAACGAGCAAATATTGTCGGATAATGAAATCGGTTGGATTAAAGTAGCTGGTTCTCAAAGCGGGATAGTCAGATCCAGCTGATTAAACTCGCGAGACGCTTCACGACCGTTCCTAATTAATCTCCTACTGAGAGTCCCGAGTTAGAATTTCACGGCGAAAACGCCCAATTTCGTAGCAGAAACGCGTAGTTACCTCACGATCTGGAATATCTCCTGTATTCCTAGAAATGTCGAGATGTGGTCTTTCGTTTAGACATATTCAAAACCGCACAGATATACCGCGAAGAGTGTTAAGAAAATAATCGCCCGGCCAAATTCGGTGCGGCTGGATTTACGCGAGAGACACCTACGTATCGCGAGAAAATTGTCTAATGTCTTTTCGTCGGGGTCTGAAGTCGCGCAGTTTTTGTGCGGGAACGATCCCGGCTAATCTAATATCGGAGATCGCGGTCGCGCCGCAACGTCAGTTGGCTGCATGCGAAATCGCGACCCGCAGACGGGCAGTCTCGCCTATTTTCAACGGCGCGAAAATAGTCGCGCCTAGTCGCGGCGGATAGTCGCCGTAGCGCGATATGCCGTACGCACGACACCTGGACGTATATTTACGTTCTAGACAATCCGCCACCGTGGAGTAAATATCACGTCGAAAATGTCGCGGATCGAGCGCGAGCCTCGCGCGCGCTCGGGGAAAATCGGAGAAATTGCAAAAACGGTCGCAGAAACCGTGGCAAAGCGTCACGAAAGCTACGAGCGATTTCTAGAATGTCCCGCTGAGGCGATTAGAACTAATCTAAAAGATTCACTTTAATACTGGCCCACACATTGTATATACTATAAATCTTGTAATTATGAAAAAATTTAAAGTAAGGTAATAAAAAAGAAATTAAAATTATTTCTTCTGACTCCCGAAACGATATCGATCTTTTGTTTTCTCTTTGATCGTGATTGTGTCTGATGCGATTAGAAATAATATAAAGGATTCTCTTTAATATTGGTTCACCGTTGTATATACTAAAAGTTTTATAATTATAAAAAAATTTGATAGTAAGAAAGAAATTAAAGTTATTTTTTTCTGACTCTTGAAACGATATCGATCTCTCGTTTTCTCTTCGATCGCGATTATGCCTGACACGATTAGAAATAATGTAAAAGATTCACTTTAACATTGGTCCACGCATTGTATATACTACAATTACTACAAATCTTGTAATTATAAAAAAAACTTTGTAGTAAGAAAGAAATTAAAATTATTTCTTCAGACTCCCGAAATGATATATCGATCTCTCGTTTTCTCTTTGATCGCGATTACGCCTGATTATCACGATTGTTCGCGATGTGACAATTACGGTCTTAAGCGCGGATCGGTTTTTCCGAGAGGGATATTATATCTCGTTCGTGTTATGTAAAACTTATCGACCTGGCGAGCGGGCGGCGTCCAGAGCTTTTCGGAATCCACGTAAATCCTGGCAGACCGGTCGGGGCTCGAGTGGTCGTCTATTTTTATTGACACGTTGTTACATGAAGCGACGAAGAAGAGCGTAACGCGCGCGGCGTGCCACCGTCCGCGACACGCGTTTTATTTATAACCGCGGCGTCGTCCGCGCGCGATTCTCGGCCTCCGGTCGTGACGCGCGTGTCGAATATTACGCACGCCCGCTACGCTTATCCTCTCTCGCGTGCGTATCGCGGCGGCTCATTGAAGAGGTGCTTCACGATCGCGAAGCCGCCGAGCGGCAAACAGTGGCGAAACCATTGTCTTTTATCTTATCAGGATTGATTAAACTTGAGAATTATAGTCCAAGAACGAAATAAGGGTCGTTTCGCGACGTTACATTTTATTAATTCCGTCACGCGTGTTTACATGAAAAAAAAACGAATTTACCGATAAACGTTCGCGACAATCCGAATTCTGATACGTTATTTCCTAACTTTTTGGCACCTTGGGATACGTAAGTAATATATGGAATTCTATGTAATTTATTTACATTGTAACACTGTACGTTAATTTTATTTTTTTTTGACACAATGGGAATTAATTGGGTGGCATATTAATTTGGAGAATAGTCGAGGAGTCATATACACGTCTGCTAAAAGTGCGTGACATTACAGACTGAAATTATACGGAGTGAATAAATACGCCAAGCGATATAATGAAATCAGGAAGTGGTTAACTCTAATAATAAGAATTTAGTTTCTCATGTTCGATTCGACACAAACGCATTTTGCATAATCACGCGGTAGTCCATTTCCGGCTTTGGAATCCGTTCCGTTAGAGACGTGTGCACGAACGATATTTCTCAGATGTAGCAACATTCGAACGGAAATTTCCGAGATTGTTGAAAATCGGTCTTCGGTCTCGAGGATCATGTAAACGAAGTAAGCTTCCGCGAGACTTTCGCCGTTAGCGATAAATTCCGCGATAAATTTCTTCGTCCGAGTTACATTACATGATCAACGCGGAAGAGTGTTTCCGTAAGCGGAAACCAATACGTGCATAACCGAGGCCGACGAAGCCCATCATAACCTGTCATTAACAACGCATTAATAACATACCATCAGCGCCATTTATTTTCTAATGACGATTTAAGAAGAGGATTTGCCAACGACCAGTCTTATAAATGACGTCACCCGTCAACACGAGCGAGCGTAATTATATATAGTACACTGAATGAGAAGCATTCTCGGCCACTGATAAGCATATTTGGCTACTCATCACGTTTCTGACGATCTGCTCTTCTGACATCACGGTCCTCATACACGTACGGCGCGCACGGACATCAGAGTCGCACGAGAACGAGCCGGAGATTCCGATCAACTTTCACAGCCGCGATGCGAGCCGGTCGAACGATTTGAAGAATTAATTTTCAATTTCTAATCTTCGGCGCGTTCGGTCTCGATGCCGTTTCATTCGAGATCCGAGGGGAGGGAAGGACCCGAAATCACGGAAGGCGGGAAATTCTTTTACCGTCTTAAACGCGTGCGCGTGTCTCAAGCCGTACGTACACGCACGCACGTGCGGAATGCGAGAGAACGGCGGGGCAGCGGCGAGAACGATGGGAATCGAGTGTCGCGATGCGCGGTGTCGATCACGTCACCGGTGCATCTCTCGCGATGCGTTGACACACAAGGGTATAAACTTTGTATACTTAAATTTCGTTTATTTAAGTATCACACTGGCGACGGCTGCGTCATAGCGACGACGACGACGACGACGGCGACGATGACGACGACGACGAGGGTGAGGTCGATGATGAAGACGGCGGCACAGAGAACAATGACGTTCGTCGATCGACGATCGGCGAGTTTAGGTGACGTGACTGGATCGAGAATGACGGACAGAGAGAGATGAAAAAAAAAAACGGAGCGGCGCGACGAAGAGAAAAGATACGACGAAACGTGATAATGGAGTGTATCGGTGCACGTGTGTGTACGTGTGTGCGTGTGTGTTTATACGTGCACACCGGCCACGCACCGGAAGAGCGAATGAGACGGAGAGAAAGTCGCGGCCGTGGGTGAGATAAGCGGAAACGAGACGAGCGAGTTTAGAGACGTGTGTTTTGCTCGCGGCCAGGCGAGAGCGAGTGACGCGCGCGGAACGCGAACGAAAGAGAGAGTGACCGCGAGCGCGAGGCGTGCCGAGGAAGAAACGTGAAGAGCGAGGAGCAATCGTGGCGGTGGTGAGAGAAACGTGGTGAAAGAACACGCGCGCGACAAAGCGAGAGATCGAGCGACGTGCGTATGCGTGTAACAGAGAGAAAGAGAAAGAGAGAGGGAGAGGGACGCTTTGCAGTGCGCGGGTTAAGGACTCGCGAAAAGGCCGCGAAGGTCGCGAAGGACGCTTTCCGCGTACTTGGACGAGCACACACGAAATACACGACTCGAAGAATGAAGTAGCGGGCGGGGACGGGGGA
>VBVQ01001001.1:0-42057 GCA_011636635.1 Tetramorium simillimum
GTTTTCACTTAATGTAATGATACTTCTTGACTGGTGTATATATTGTATATATATTGTTCACAATTATAAATAGTCTGAATAATGATCCATATGGCAGCAATTACTTTACTTGTCTTTGTATCCTAGTGATAAATGATGAAAGACTCGTTTGAAAAACTCATTATTTCCTAGCTTATAAGCATGATTTCTTAGTCGTGTTTTATTATTTAACGCAGCAACTAACTACAATCTTAAATTTAATGCGTCAATAATAAACAAACTACGACAACAGTGCATGTTAATTTATATACTTGTGGTGGAAAGTTCAAAATTGAAGATTACGCATTTAAAAAAAACTTTTTGTAATAAGATATATATTTATATTAACGCTAAAGTGCATCGATGATGATGAAAAACTTAATGAATTTAAATCGTAATTTATTATTAAAATATTAGATTGTTGTCTCTCATAACATTTCGTTAATTATATTTAATTGCTCGCAGAAATTTCAAGAATGGGTCAAAGGCAAAACAAAAGAGGGAGAAGTTGGAGATTGTTCCACGCCACGAATTTTCAATCCTTGATGTACCCCAATTTCATTTTAAGCAACATTCTCGGAATGTTTCCATACAGGATTAAGGCTTCGTCTTTTGAGCTTTCTAAACCGCGTTACATTCTGTGGACTGTTATTTCCTGTGCGACTTGTGTTTATCAGCTGACATTGTTGTATCAATTCAATGTTTTTGAAAGAATCAACAGCGACACAACCAAAATTATTTCGCAGAATTTCTTTTTTATATATGGATTGTGCCTAACGGTCGTCTCATATATCATGAGTGGTCCGCGAATGCGTTTACTTCAAAGTATATCAGATATTTCTTCGAAATTGCCACAGCAATCGTATCGCAAACTATCTAAATTAATACACGTCAAAGACATCTTCGGTTTTTTCTTTTTATTCTTGCTACTGTTTTATATATCATCAAAACATGACCTAGTTAGCAGTATTTTATTCAACTCGTTTAAAATGTACGGTTCCTTACTGGGATTCCAGATGGATATGTTGTATGTAAATTGCGTTTGTGTCTTAAAGGCCTGTTTCAAGGAAATCTACGATAATTTGGAGAATTTGCGGGAGCTCATGAATAATATCCCCAGATGGATCAACCACGAGCAGAGATATCCATTTTTGATGAAACTCAAAATTTTGAAAAAACAGCATGCGATGATCAGCAAAACAGTGCAGATGCTAAACATAATCTTCGGTCTGCACTTACTCCTTACCATAGTCCTATGCTTCAAGCAGATCATATTCTTCATATATTTTAATGTAATACAATGGCAAGATGGGATATCTCTCAATCTGAATCTGAATACGTTTCATAATATGTATTTCATGTTGTTCCTAATGTATTATCTTATGAGAATAATATTGATAGTGTGGGCTTGCGAAACCGGCAAGAATCAAGCGATGAAAATCGGTATTTCTATTCATTCTGTGCTTAACAATACCAATGACGTGCAAATAAAAAATGAGGTAATAAAGCAAAATGTAATTTGAAAAAATTATTTTAATATATGCTGTGCTATGATACTTATATGTATTATATCTAACTAATTTATATTTAAATTGATCTCACTCTTTTTTTATTATCGTTACAGTTGCAGTTATTTATCTTGCAAATATTGCATTACAACAATACATTCTCTGCGAAAGGTTTCACTGTGGATGCGACGTTAATCACTGCAGTGAGTTTGTCAAATGTACGTCTTAATTAATTAAATGTATATTATTTATATATTTTATGTGTTGCTTTTAGATGGTGAATGGCATTACCACATATTTAATAATCTTAGTACAATTTTTGATCATGTCGCATTCTTGCGACAAGAGAAAAATGTAATCAATTAAACGCAAGCGATTTAATTAGAAAAATATATACTATTAAAGACACATATTTGGAAATATTGAAAACTCTTGATGTTGTGTGATTTTTCAATTAATTTTTATTTTATATTCGTGAAAAATAATTATTTTTTAATAAATTTAAATTAATAAAGTTAGTATTTAAAAGTAGTTTACAATTTGCTTTGAATTTCACATATGTATATCAATAAAAATTGAATTAAATTTTCATTGAAAAATGTAATGATAGACAAATTATTACAAAGACATTTTATCCCATTTATCCTTATTCGACAATTACTTATTAAAAATGCTTTAATATTTCTCATTTATGTTGATATCACACTCATTATAATAAAATAATTATAATTAGTACTTTCTATTTTATGTCCACATAATTCACCTTATATATGTGTAATCTACATATGCTGGACAATGTGCCGTATATTACAGCAATTACATTTTATTACTTTATATGCTGTTATTATCCCCAGGGTGATAAGCTAATCGAAAAACGTCACTTCTATTTCTATAATGACACATAATTCCTGAACTTGCATGCAGCAGCTCGCAGTTTTAAACTTAAACTCATCAAGTGTAGACTGACAACGAGAAATACGTGCAATTTATATACTCGTCGTGACAAAACTATTTAACGATTAGAAAAAAGGATTTCATTAAGGCCAAAGTGTATCGACAATATAAATATGAAATATTAAATTATCTATAATTTAAATTGTAGTTCGCACGTGACATTCCGTTCATCACGTTCAATCCGACGTGGAAATATCGAAGACAAACCATGAGCAAAATATGGAAAAGATGGCAATTATTCAACGCAACAGACTTTCAATCTTTGATGAATCCCTGTTTCACATTTTCCCGCATTCTTCGATTATTCCCGTACAAGATCAATGTTTCGATCTTCGAGGCATCAAGATTGCGTTACGTACAATTAACTGTTATTATCTGTATTACTTGCATTTATGAATGGGTAAGGATTTATCAAGCCCATATACAGAATATCAGGACGAAAATACCCGAGAAAATTCAGGACTATTGTTTTTTCACGCTCGAAAGTTTCATAATAATTATTTCATCTGTTTTGAGTGGTCGACGAATACGATTACTACAGACTATATTAGAAGTCTCTTCAAAATTGCCCCCAAAATCTTATGCGAAACTATCTAAGTGGATACACTTCAAGGATATTTTTGGTTTTTTCTTCTTAATATTCATTACATTACTGCCATTTATAAATGACTCGAAATCGTTTTTTGAAGGAGATTACATTATTTTAAATACCTCGACAAGAATAGTGGAAGGTTACTTCAACTTGCAGATACTTCAAATGAATATGCTATACATGAACTGTGTTTGTATTATAAAAGCTTGTTTCAAAAGAATTGATGACAATTTGATGAATCTACGAGAGCTTATGACAAGTGACAAGTTGCATCTTCCTAGATCGATTTATTACACGCAAAAAAACTCGGTTCTGATACAAAAACTGAAGACTATAAAAAAGCAGTATCTGATGGTTAGCAACACAGTACAGATGTTGAATAAAATTTTCAGTCCGCAACTCCTTGCAACCATGGCTATAGCCTTCATTGAGATTACTTTCGAACTATATGTGAATATGGTACAATGGCATGATGGGCTGTCTATTGATCCGTCTAAGCAGATTTATGACACATTCTTGATGTCCTATTTATTATATCACGTTATAAACATAATATTAATAGTGTTAACTTGCGAAACCAGCCAAAATCAAGCCACAAAGATTGACACCACTGTTTATGATGTTCTTAACAGCACTAGCGACGAACAAATAAAAACGGAGGTACTATCAAAATAATTTTACTTCAATATATTTTTTAAAATATTTTATGTAGTAATATAATTATTTATATATAAAATATGCTCGAATTATAGGTATACTTGTTTTATTTGTAACCTATTTGTAAATGTATTACTATTTAACATTGCAGTTGCAACTGTTTTCTTTACAAATACTGCACAGTGACAACACATTTTCTGCGAAAGGTTTTACTGTGAATGCGACGCTTCTCACTACGGTAAGTAATAAATTATTTACCTTAATATAAATTAATTTAAATATCTCTAAATTCAAATAGTATTTATATTTTACTTGTTTTAGATGATGGGTACTATTACCACGTACCTTTTAATTCTAATACAATTCTTGATCGCATCGCATTCTTGCGACGGAAAAAATGCAACCAATATCAATTTTACAAATTTTACAATCTAATTTAAAAAGTATACATCTTTAAGTATACATCTTAATAAGTATACATTTTAAAGTATAGTAAAATGTATATTAAATCAATGCATTCAATATTTCTATTGAATACTGTAATTTTTATTTAACTTTATTATAATTTTTACATTAAATTTAAATAAGAATATCAAAAGTGTAATATTTAATTAAATATAACTTGTTATATTTGCCATTGAAATTTTATTTGTTTTTATAAAAACAATTTTATTAAATTTTTGATGTTAAAAACGTAACAATATTATATAATGATAATATTTGTTTCTTTCAACATTATGTTCTCTTTTCTTATTGCAGAAATAAAATATATTATCTCTTAAAATAATTTATGTCCATATATTATAATATAAATATTTTAAAGTTTATAACTCTATCATTATATTAATTAATCTTAATTTAGATAATTATAGATTAATCCTAATCTTAATAATAGCATTGACATTACATTATCGTTTTAATTTGATATAAAACAAGGATGACATGTTGTTTGAAAAGCTCCATGGTTACTTTGGACCAACAAATGACTCGTAACTTATGTCTTATGATCTGTAGCAAGAACTTATAGTTTTAAACTTAAACTCACCACGGATAGTCCATGTTAGAGGACTCCGCACTCGTTGCTAAAAAATAAAGAATACGCTTAGAAAAAAGGAGCTATCGCAATCACGTTCATGTTATAACCAAAGTGCTTCTGCTGTTGACAATGAAATACTTATATAATTGATAATAATAGCAAACAACTTTCAAGCAGTTCTTCCATAAAACTTTCACCATGTTCAGTCCGTCATCGACATTCCAAGGACAAATTAAGAGCAAGAAAGGAAGAAGGGGTTGGTGGCTGTTCCATGCTACAGATTTTCAATCTCTGATGTATCCTTGTTTCACTATTTGCCGCATTCTTGGAATATTTCCATACAAAATCAACGATTCAGTCTTCGAAACTTCTAAACCATGCTGTATTATATCAGCTATAATTATGTGTGTCTTTTGTGTTTGCATATTGATAATGATGAGGGACATTTCTGGATGGTTTAATATTCAAAACATACCCAAACTTATTGAACTCAACTTCTATTACATTTTCGGTAGTTTTATAACGATCGTCTCCTACGTTTTAAACGGTCCACGAATGCGTTTATTTCAGTCCATACTGAAAAACTCTTCAAGACTTCCTGCAAAAATATATCAGAAGCAATCTATGCTAATCCACGCCAAGGACACTTTCGGATTCCTTTTTTTATTCGTATATACATCAATCGGTTATTATTATTTCCTGCAATGGCATAAACTCATCAACATGGCTACATTATACATGGCTCTAGTAATATTTCAGATGGATATGTTGTACATAAATTGTGTTTGTGTAATAAAAGCTTGTTTCAAGAAAATTAATGACGATTTGGCAAATTTACTCGTAATGAGCAGTGAATTGCATTTAGTCAGGCGGATCTCTAATGAGCAGAGAAAATCTTTATTATTGATGGAGCTCACGGCCTTGAAGAAGCAACATTTGATGGTCAGCAATTCAGTACAGATGCTAAATATAATTTTCAGTCCGCAGCTCCTTGCAACCATAACTTTAATATTCGTCCAGATTACTTTTGAAATATATTTCAATGTAGTGCAATGGCAAAATGGGGTGTCTATCACGTGGCAGAATTTTAACATACATATAATGGTTTATATTGTGTTATATCTTTTAAAAGTAGCATTGATAGCATGGGTCTGTGCAACTGGCAAAAATGAAGCCATTAAGATTAGCACTACTGTTCACGATGTGCTTAATAGCACCAGTGACGCGCAAATCAAGCACGAGGTATTCAAATTTTAATTTTCATTTATCTTTTTTAATATTCCGTATGATGATATAATTTTTTATTTATAAAATGTAACAAACTTTATTTACACAATTATAATTACTTTCATCTATTTATAAGTATTTTCTTATCTACCATTGCAGTTGCAGCTGTTTTCTTTACAAATAATGCATTGTGATAATACATTCTCCGTGAAGGGTTTTACTCTGGACGCGACACTTGTTACAACAGTGAGTGAACAATCATTTGTCATAATTATTTAGATATGTTTAAATTAAGTTATAGCATTTACTTTATGAATTTGTTTTTAGGTAATCAGTACTATCGCTACATATCTTTTAATTTTAATACAATTCTTAATTTCGACACATTCTTGTGATGGAAAGACTGCAATCAATGTTACACAAGCAACCTAAATGAGCACAAACAATCAAAAATATATGTAAAAGAATTTATAAAAGAAATTTAGTTTTAAATATTAAAAATATTTTTTTAATAAAAATCTTTCATAATATATATCAATATAAAATTGTAAAGAAATTAAGTAATATAGTTATGTGATTTAATGTAGTATGCGAAATAATAATGTATGTATTGAATAATAAAGCATACAAAATTTCAAAATGGTGATTAAAAACTGTAAATACCCTAATTTAAAATTGGATAGTCGGTATTAACAAATTTTTTAAAAACTAGTTATTTATGTAGATATTTCATACTCGATGCTTTCTTTTTTATATCTGCAGAGTGATGGGGTCATATACTGATTAGCTATTATTATTACTTTATGCGTTGTATCCCAAGGGTAATATGTGTTGCTCGAAGAATTCCATGGTTACTTCACGGTCAACAAATGATTCTTGAGTTACGTTTTAAGGTTGATAGCAATAACTTACAGTTTTAAACTTAAACTTATCGGATACGGATAGGATTCAAAGCATCCGTATTTCTGAATTCGTTACAGAGAAACGAAGTAAAACACTACATTTAGAAAAGTTATTTTCACAATTGCTCACATAAAAGCTAAAGTGCTCTTAATGAGATATTTATATATTTAATAATGGGACTAATAGCTCTTAAGCAGTTTTTCCACGATACTTTGCTAATGTTCAGTTCGTCATCGAAATTGCAAGAACAAGTGAAGGGCAGAAAGAAAAGAAGATGGCGACTATTCCAGGCTACGGATTTTCAATCCTTGATGTATCTCAACTTGACTTTCTCCAAAATTCTTGGAATATTCCCGTACAAGATTAACACTTTATCCTACGAAATTTCTAGACCACGTTATATTCTGTGGTCTATCATGAAGTGTATCATCTGCTTTTACATGCTGATACAATTCTATGTGATCAACAATATTGAATGGTTCAAATTCAAAAGCATACGTAGAGCCATTGAGATTAACGGCTTCTATTTATTCGGCAGTTTCATAATAATTATCACGTACGCTTGGGATGGTCCACGAAAGCGTTTGCTTCAGACGATACAAGAGATCTCTTCGGGACTGCCTTTGGAATCATATCAGAATCAATCTATATTGATCCATGCAAAGGATATTTTCGGCTTGCTTTTCTTACTCATTCTACCGTGGAGCTATTTCCACTTGCAATTTTCAATCTTACTCAAAGTGTCTTCACTTTACATCACTCTGGTAGTGTTTCAAATGGATATGTTATACATGAATTGCGTTTGTGTATTAAAGATTTGCTTCAAAAAAATCAATGACGGTTTGCTAAACCTCCTCGTAATGAATAATAAACCGCATTTATTGAGATGGATCTACTATGAACAGAAAAACCTTTTTCTGCTGATGAAGCTCAAGGCTCTAAAGAAGTATCATCTAATGGTCAGCAACACAGTACAAATGCTGAATACGATCTTTAATCTGCAGCTTCTTGCTTCTACTGTTATAACTTTTGGCAGAATCACTTTCTGTTTGTACGCTTATTTTGCATTTTGGCAAGATATGATGCACACATATTTTAGCAGTACGGAAAAACAATTCGTTTCTATGTTTTTCATATCGTCTGCAATATATTACTTTATAAAAATGTCACTAATAGTATGGGCATGTGAGACCGGCAAAAATCAAGCAAATGAGATTGGCGTTACTATTCACTATGTACTTAACAACATTAACGACGAGCAAGTTAAACAGGAGGTAATAAAAAAATAGTAATTTAATTTGTATATTCTTTCTAAAATGTTTCATTATTTTCATTTGATCATACATTTAAACTAATTTATTACATTACTTTCATATTTAATTATTTATCTTACAGTTGCAGCTGTTTTCTTTGCAAATACTGCAAACTCACCAAAATTTATTTACCACGAAGGGTTTCACTATAGATGCGCCATTTCTTGCTAGAGTAAGTAATTAATCATTTGCCTATATTAATTCAATATATATGTATTTCTTGTAATTTTGCTTTTAGCTAATCGGTAGCATCACCACGTATCTATTTATTTTGATACAATTCTTATACATGTCGAATTCCTGCAACAAATAGTTTACATTTTCTAATATTACATAGATAATATTCAACGAAGATACATAATTAAACAAAAAAAGTGTCTTTCTAAATATTGGAAATATTTTCTTTTTATCGTCATAAATAGAACACCTAATATTTTATACTTGTATAGATATTGTTGCACACGTGTATAGAAGCATTAAAAAATATTATATTAATTGTATGTGAACAATAAAAATTTATAAAATTAGATATTTATTATCAATTAGAACCTCATAATATAATAATCAAAATTTGATATTATATTGCGCCAACATTTCACATTTTTGTTTCACATTTGATAGACAAAGAGAAAGGGATTCTTCCTTCATTGACTAACAAAATATTTGCGTAATACGAGACAAGATTGTTCCGCATTACGAGTGTCGATGATACGATATCGGGGCGAATGAATTTCATTACAGCCGGCGGACGCGTTTAATGCAGAGTAGCTCCGGCGGTCTAAAGGCTGGATAGGCCAACTCAGCACTCTGATATTTCTTTGAATAGAGATCTGTGTCGTGCGATAGGCTCGCATAAAAGACGGGGGTGAAGACGGAAGGAACTCCACCTCTATCTTACCCTTTCATTCGCCCACTTCTCGTCGCCGTAGTTCTGTCACTTAGCGTATTACCGCTCTCTGTTCCTTTAGACTCGAATTTTCACGCTCTGCCTCTTATAGATAAATCCCGTAGCCCTAAACTCATTAGCGAATCGAACTAATATTCGTCGCGAGTGATACCAAGTGTAAAATGAACGCGTCTTGAAACGCGCGCTGTCATAATTAAAGTACAAATGAGGTAGATCTCATTAGACATTACTTGATTTAATGATTTTACAACAAAATTTCTATCAGATTATTAAATTAAAATATAAAGTGTTTATAATATACATATAATACAGTAACATTATATAATTATTTAAATTTTCAGAACAACTGCACTGATGTACCTCTTCTCTCTATTAATAATCAAGAATCTTTCCACTTGCTTAACTTAATCAGCTAAATCTAGCTGCTAAATTATTATTTTCCAATCTCTCATTACTCTATTATCTGCAGCGTTACTATTTAATTAATCCCCATGTTGTGCTCGAAAGGGATTAATCTCCCGGGATGCAATAAGCGTTTTATGTCTACGTCTACGTCCGATCGAGCGAGATCGCGTCAGAACCGCGGAATAGCACCGAACTCGACGCGAGTAACTCGGGAGTAATCCGTCACCATAAAAACCGCGTCGGCTACAAGTCCCAATGGCGGGATGACGAGGACATTAAATCCCGGCAACATGAGGCGTTAGACCGGACGGACGACGCGCGGCGCGGCGCGGCGCGACGCGGCGCAGGGAAAGTGAACCGCGCGAAGGTATACGCCGAACTGGGAGCGGAACGAAAACCCACGGCAAACTCAATTTTCCACGTTAACTCGGCCGACGAGGAGGTCGTAACGAGAGTCCGGCCCGATCGCTTAATATTCATGGAGGTGTGGCAAGCGGGTTTTAGTGTTTCTCTTCGGCGCGCCGGCCGGCCAAGTGGGTTTATGGCTGTTTCCACTTCGAAACGACCCGTCGCGTATCGGGCGAGTCGAACGACGCGTTTCACCCGCGAGAATTCGCTCCCCGTCTGCCACTGTGCCCTTTACTCATGTCAGCACTCGCGAGACTGCGACCAGAGGAGATTTGCTGGGTGAGCTATGCGCGCGTCGAGAAAGAAGAAACGAAAAAAAAAAAGGAAGCTTCTGTAATGTGTATCTTCGTTTCAAAGAGCTCATCTTGAGCACGTAGTCACTAGCAACTGAATATTCCGGATGGGCGATTCACATGGCAATAGGAGGTGGCTTTCAGCTTTGTCGGAATGTATCATCGTTGATTGCTGAAAATGCAGTCGTAATGACGATTGTTGCAGTAACTCGATTGGTCAGCATTGCCAAACAATACGAGATGTAATCGGCATACATTTCGCCAATAATGGCCGATTCTGATTGACTGTCAAAATACCATTTGAAATTATAATACTAACTAAGAGTTGTCGATCCAATTGCATTTGGTGTCGCGTTGATGGGCTACTTCGTCCGGAATTTGGAACATGCTAGCATGATAACAGTGAATATTTCTGCAAAAGTAATAATGGGAACGAGAACATTGAGAGCTAATATTGACATCAATTATCACGCGAGTAAAATCATTTTAAATTATTGCTCAAATGTTAAATTAAATTATTTAAAAATTATTTTGATTATTTGAGTCTTCTTGATTAGCCGTTCATTAATTTATTATCCATCATTCGGTAGTCACACGTTGAACTTTTCTATACGAACTATCTTATGTATATTTAGAAAATTTTTTAAATAATAACAAATTTCAGAGAAAGACAGAAATATATTGTATTGTGACATTAGTTGAAAAAAATAATAATTCATGTACATTTTTTCAGCGCAATATTAGTATGCACAATTCGTATAAATCATCGCTTTGAGAAGGACAATTATTGCATGAATCATTTAATTAAGAGGCATGCTATAACAAGCGCGTTATATTTGAGCGACTAAAATGAGGTATCTTATTCTATTCAATATCGATTTAAGTCTTTCATAGAGATCTATTGGATATCACATAGATTTGACGTATTAATTGCCACACGTTACAGAATAACAATTACACGTTCAAAGATTGCTCCCAATATAACGTCAGACTCGAACAATTTGTTTTCTGGTTTTCTCAACGAGGTCAACGAGAGTCATAAATCAAAGAGTGAACGATAGTGTGGATGCTTCCAATCAATTAGGCGTACTCGTGAAAGAAACGGTTCCATTGATCGAATCGTTCTCGTTATTCTCTGCATAACGAACGAAACGGTTTCTTTGAAGCCTCAATGCAATTCACGCATTGCCTTTCGGCATTGAGATCGAAAAAAATGTCATGTGAAACCTCCGTAATTTCGATCTGTATTTTTTTCGCGCAAAAAGATCTAATACTTTTAAATGAGCGCTAATTGAAGTAGACTTCCAATGCTAATGTAGATCCTATTATTTTGTCAGAAGAAGAAAGATAAATTCAATGTCTCTAGAGAGAAATGGTAATAATTTACTTTATAAACATTTTTCATCTATTCAAATTGTGATTTTTAATTTCAATTTAAAATATTATGATTTCTGAATGTTTCGGAAATATTTAATTTACATTTATTTCATAAAAATAATTTCTGCCTTCAGAAATACATAAATAAAATTAATTAGAGAGTGTATTACTATGATATAAAATTACATGATAATAGAAATATTTTGTTAATCAAAATTGCTTGCTATTATTTAGGATTGAAACTGTGCATGTATATATAATTCTATCGGAATTAAAATTAGAAAATTTAATTTAAATGTATTTAAACTTTAAAATCTTAAAATTCGCTTTACTACTGATAAATTAATTTAGTCCAATAATACTTATATATGATATACTTTAAATATTATTAAAAACTATTTTTATTAATATGTTATATAATTATCAAAATTTATCAATTTTAGAACGTTGCATTGTATGTCTTACGAAAAACTGATATCACTGATAGTCCATGTGTAGTATTGTGGTACGTAAATCTTTCTCTCGTTGGAAGATATCGCGTGTAGCTGATATAATCACGATCGTGGATCGTAAAGGCTGCTTCGTAGTTGCAGCAGAAATGAAATTTCTTCGTGCGAAAAAGATTTATTGGTTGTGCCATTCTATACAAATGGATGGTTGCTACTCGCCGCGCATTTATATGACGCGGTTAGAAAAATTGCAGACACGCTAGAAAGATTGCGATGCGCATAAATAAATTGCTTTCGTTTTAAGTAAAAATATCGGGTAATAGACACTTAATTTAATCGCCATAATAATTAAATAAAATTGCACTTCGTAAAAAGAGCTATTAGGCAATAAAGTCTTTTACAGTTATTAGATTATTATTTACTATTATTTACTTTATTTCTAAAATATTATCTTTTTAATGCGAGTTTTATTAATAATTTAATTAACGAATATAGCGTATATTAAAATCAATGTTTTAAATTAAAAATATGATTAATAAATTTTTGTTTATACTTTAAATACTTATGAAAATCATTATTCAGAAAATAGTGTGGAATATTAATTAATATTATGTTGGATGTAGAGTAAATGCAAATAAAATATTGTTTCAATATCCTCTTTTTACAACATATATGAAAATAAAATTTCGAAATAGGAGAATCGAGATTTGTACAGCTCATTGCTATCATTAGCTGTTGATTGCTCTCTAACGTTTTCATCTAATTGAAATCACTATTGATCTTTGATGCACAGTTCGACGTGATCGGACCGCTTCGTGATTGGCGAGGCTCCGAAAGTTGGTGCACGCCGTTAGATACGTCGATTAGCGTTTATTGGACGAGAGCATAATTCCTAACCGGGTAGCCTAACCAGCCAATAACGAGTGATCAACAACATCATGAAAATTAGGACACCCTCAGATCAATTGGCAATTAACTATGGCGCCCAGGACGGACTTTATGAAATCTCGATTCGATTACATCGAAGTGTGTACTCTGGCCGGCGCGCGGAGATTGAGCTTCACCGTTGGCAATGGCGGAAAATTGGAAATTTACCTAAGCAATTTGCCAGGCGCGCTCACCTGATCGTCGTCGTCGTCGTCGTCGTCGTCGTCGGCGGCGGCGTCCTCCTCGCGATTCCCTATTATTTCCAAGTAGGTCACCCATACGACCTGTTAAAATTTTCAGCATTGCGGCATGTTTCAGTAACTACTGACGCTCTAACGTCTTAAAACTAGGCCACGTGTCGGTAAATTTTGTACAGACGATGTTTAGTATGCTGTTTAATAAGTTTTGACTGAACTTCGTTTCATCGATATTAGCAGAACTCGTTTAGATGTACGAGCCACATTTGTTTCGTACCCGCTAACGTTAATAAATCCCGTATTCATATAAACGTATTCATCAAAATTATCAGCAACAGCAACGATATTTAATTTAATAAAATATCAAAAGTTTTATCTTGTTTTATTCTAATTATCGTTAATGAGCCAACATTGGAACAAATTGACGATGACGAACGAGCAAATACGCAATAAATCGCGACGAATGTTTGGACACTGAAATGTTATACGTTTGTTGAAGATTGCGCTCGCTTCTTCAAACAATGTGACAGATAAAATGCTGTATTTTTCGTAGTTCAACACAGAAATGAGTTGCTTTAAAAGAATGGTGCGCCTTAATATTCCTAAACAAGGAAACTTTTTTTCATTTTCACCGCCATTACTCGTTTGTACAGCTCAATCCGCCCCTTGCCCACGATGCACGGAGGTATATACGCGGACGACGATATTAATAAAGTAGGAGAAAAGTAGTTCGCGAAAAATATAAAGGATCCCGGTATTCGCGAGAGAAAAAGGGGATGAAAGAAAACGGGACAATCCAAGAGGGAGATAAAAATTTAAAAAGACGGAAGCTCGGCGAAAAAAAAAACACGCATAGAAGAAAACGAATATATATGTAGAGAGAGAGAGAGAGAGAGAGAGAGAGAGAGAGAGAGAGAGAGAAGGAAGAGGGAAGAGGGGAAAAAGAGATCTCGCTGCAAAATGGTCGGCCATCCGTCAAGCATTGAAGACACGCGAGATAGAGATGTATTGAGAAAACCGGGACAAAAACCTATTGTTAGACACACGCTGCAGGAATATAGTACCATTGCTACTTGTCACCTTTCGACCCTTTTTCAGTCCCATCTGCAGCGTGTAAGTGCCAGTCGTCAATACGAAAACGAAAGGTGGAATTGTATCATCAGCGCAAAATTATATGCGGCGGTTGAAACTGTTGGCAATTATTGTTACGCGATCGTTCCCTGGTAAATTGAAGTTTCCTCCTTTCACTCGACGATTTATAGTTTTCAATATCGTGAAATCTGATTTTTTTTAATTCGATATTTCAATAAAAAAAATTATATGAAGTATATATCTTGAAGAGTTTAATTATAAGTAACGTAATTTTTAAATTCTTCTTTCAAAATGCACAATAAATTAAATTAAAATTGAGAAAGAAAGCAAAGAAAGAAAAACATATACAGTACATTTAGCATGTTTGTTTCATTACAGCGAATTAATCAAGAATATCTCAATTTAGATTTATTAATATTATATAATTGCAAACTGGTCTTTATCCAGATTGGAAGAGGAGATTGTAGGGATAAACTTGAAGCACGCAATATTTTATGAAGGCATGTGTAAACTTATTTAGACCACTAATTACAAAACTTCACAGGTAAGACCGATGAGCCTTATTATGTATAGTTCATAATAAATTTAAACGGGATCTAATTAAAAATTCTCGCCGCTAGTATATATGCAACTTTAATAATCGCTTTATCGATTTCAAAGCCTCAGCTTTATTGCTTGATATTTAATTGAAGGTATAAAAAAGGGATAATGGAAATTAAAATATATGTATATACATATATATATGTATATGTATACATATTTTATGTATATATACGATGGAGAATCTTTCAAGATTCGTCCTACAATTTTTTCGGAAGCGAGCAGGTGGTACCGAGGCAAAACTACCGTATTACCTCGTTACTCGGTTTTCAGGAAGTGTAAAAGTAATTACAAGTGGAGGAAGTAACAAATCGCTTCGCCTGACAGCGGCAATAAACGGCGGCGAGTATTTTAAGTAGTCCAGTCATTTTACTGTCGGACACGCTAACCCTCGAGAGCGATTTTCCCGTAAAAGCGGCTGCTGTGTTGCGTATTTCATTTAGAGTGACGTTTATGCCATTGAAATGGGATAGTGGTCCAGAGATAACTGGATGTTGCATCGAAATTATTTATACAATTCGTAAAATTTGTACTATTTTTTGGTCTCAGACTTATATCTTTTATATCACCACATACTGTGATCATAAAAGCACGCCCAGTTTCCTATTAAACAGTTTCGATTAAGTAAATAAAATACATCCCTAAAATAATTATTGTTTCACGTTTTTCCTTTCAGACAGACAGTGTCCGTAAACCATCAGTGACATAAGAGACAGGACACAGTTATTTGATAAAAGCAGCTTCTATCGCGGCGTCGCGCTGGTACCGAGCAATCTATTACAGATTAATTGGCGTTTCTATCAGCCCCGGAGCTCTCTCCTCTGTCGATCGATCCGGCGAACCGGGGGGAAAAATATGAAATCTAGTTCTTGCGCCGTGGGGGCGCACTGCAGAAACGTTAATTCGATGCGATGGGCCGGCTCGCTCGCACTGTCAATAACGCTTTTTTTTTTCCCTCTCGTATTGGCGTTGCATCTCTTGTATCGAGAGAACTGCATGCTAGAGAGGGCTATTGCCGGGTGCGCTCTCTCGTGTGCGTGGTTTATTTCTGGAGCCTGGTTATTAACACGATGCCGCGATCGCGCAAAAGCCCTCGTAAAGCCTCGTCCGCCGAGTGGCTACCTGCGAACGAAGTGTCGGACAGGTGTCAATCGCCATCGATACCGAGAGAAGAGGTCCTCTCCTGAATATACATACATATATATATATGTACATATAAACATATATATATATATATATGTACATATATATATAGTACATACACACACACACACACACAAACGCCGGGGGTTAATTGCGAGATATCACGACGACGTGGGCGGGTGTCGCCGACAGTGGAAAACGCGGGCTCTGATGGACACCCTCGATTAACTCGAGAGCCGCGAACACTGGGGCGGTTCAACCCGATCGCTTGTTTTCTCCCCGGTACTTTTTCAGCTTTTGACAACGATCGATGGTGCTGATGGGGCTAATACGATGGTCGCGACGTTTACTGATGACACTTATGATCGTGAATACGGTCCGGGCGCGGGCGCTCTGACGGGGCTCCTCGATCCAGCCGGTACGTGACATAGATATCGGCCGTACACAATTAATACCTTAATATTAATTGAATGTCATTATTATAATTATTAATAACGGCACGCACGGATGTACGGATAATGATATCAAATGTATTTACAGATGACAGTTGCAATCGCGTCAGTATAAATATTAATCGTATATTCGATAAATTAAATATTTGTCAATATTACTCCCAAATTATAAATATTATTGATATCAATCGGTATACTTAAAACGTTTATTAATGCAAATATAAGTTATTCAATATTTTATGAAGCAAAAGATGACCCGTGAATTCGCGATTCTATATTAATATATTATACTGGGAAATGCGACTGTATACGTATACTTTTATATACGAGACTTTCCCGTTATGGTACAAATAAAATTATTTGTTTAAACAATATTGGACAAATAAATATTCATTAAATTCTACCACAGATCAAAATCGAATGTTAACCCAATGCGGTAGTTATAAAATTGATTAACATACAGAGATAACATATGCAAAATGGAACATAAATATTGAACAGTCTACTGAAAAACTTAGCGGAACGCTATAAAATATTTCTTATTTTAAATAATTACGTTATATTTCATTTTAATTAAGTAGCAATTTGCACGTTGAAACGTGCTCTATTTTGCGATAAATCATTTTGTGACGAGCCAAATACATTATCGCCACATAGGAATCGAAAATAAAATTTTGGATAAAAACGCTAATTTCTATTATTTCTACTTTCACATAAAGCATTGAAAAAATTAGTTCTTATAAGTCGTTTGCGGATTATATTGGGGCAGAAAAAACGCGTTCTATGCATCAATAATGTCATTCCAGTTGATAGGATTAATTAGTTGGAGACACAAAGTGCGTGCCATGAGTAACCGGAACAATCGATTTCCCCTTCCCCTCTCTCTCTCTCTCTCTCTATTTGTCTCTTGTCCTCTCTTACAATTATAGAAGAGAAGCATCGAAACAATCGGGTGCAACTGGCTTCGCAACGCGATACGGATATGAACGAGGACACGCGCATATTCGTCCCTCCCCACCGTCTCGTCATGTCACCCGGACGATGACGCGTCCTGACAGCCGGAATCGCGGGGAAAGCGATTCCTGCGCGTGACATCCGGTCACGCGGCTCGCATACGAGAGCACGGCACGATGCGAACTCGATCGCCTCTCGCGACGGCGAGAATGGAATTCGACAGGCCGCATCCCCACAACCCTCCCGCCGCCCGACCTCTCTGTCACTCTCAACCTCTGACGTTGGTCGCTGACACATACTCCACTCGCTCTCCTGATTTGTAGTGTACACACATATATGCATACATACTCATATACCCGACCACACCTTGTCTCTTTTACCCACTTTGTAACTCGGTCGTTTTAGTTCGTCATTATCTTTCCGTTCTATTTTCTACTTTCTATTTGTTAATTACCACTAGTAAATAAAGTCTGTCTGGGTGATTATCGATATCATGTTAAATTGCAGTTGTTTTAAATTAGATTTAATTGTTTTCTACATAGTAACAGATAATATATAAGTTTTATAAAATTTTCTTTCAAATCAGTATATTAAAACGTTCATGTAAAGACAATTTTAATTTTAGCTGCTGTTATATTGCAAAATACGGGATATGAAAAAGAAGGCTTTAAGTATTCAAAATTGCTTATGAATAAATAAAATTTAATCGAATAAATCTAATCAAAATAAATTGAAAAATTAATTACATCAAATTTAAAAATAATTTTCGATCTTAATAATATTTGCATTTTTGTATGATATTATTGCAAGTCACTTTTCATATAAATAGATTCCTCTTGTCATTATATATATATATATATATATATTAAAACTAAAAGTAGTTTTTAAATTTATTTTATATTTAGGAATTTTTTAATTTATTTTATACTCTGTTGTATATTCCATCTGGTTATGCCTCTTCAGACAGGATTTGCCCTAGAATAATAAATAAACTTTTCTTCCTGTCCTCCTACCTTTTTACTCTCCTTCCTATAGCCTCTTACACAAACTTCCCACCTTTCCCACTTACACTTTTCGTCTTCCTTTCGCACAGTGTCCCACGCATACGATTTCTTCCTCTCTCGTGGACGTGCCTTCCCTCTCATAACGTCCCCCTTTTACCTCGAGCTGCCGGCGTGGCCATTAAACGTCAGCAGCAGGCCGCCGATGACGGAGTACCGTCGCCGTCGCACAATGCTCGAGTGCAATTGCATCGAGACGAATACGAGGGAGCCGAGAGATTGACGGAGCGTGTGATTCTCGGCTTATTATTTTCGTATGCGTCGCCGCCGAAATGAATTTGGCCGAAGGCTAGAAAGCTAATCCTAATCAAATTCCGAATCAGCGTAGAAAGGCTGACGGGATTTAACGCTCTCCGTCGAAAGGGTTGACAATGCGATACTATCAGCGATAGATATCTTCGATAACGTCGCATTACATTTAAGAAGATCGATATCGCCATTATGCGATCGCCGATGGCGATGATTTGTCAAGCTCGCGAAATATCACACGACGGATCCCTCGACAGCGATTACGCTCTATTGTAATGTGACAATAGCAGTGCTCGCGATTCCTGATGCACTTTGCCGGAGTGCACTCGGTGATCCCCCGCGTCGTGGACTGACAGAATACGCAGTTCCTGCTTTATTATTTCGTGACGTGTGCCCATGACGTCCATTCGACGGGCGTCATAGTCGATTGAGCGCCCATCTAATTAGCGTCAAGCCACACGCGATCCCGTCCTGACATTAGGCGTCGAGGGACTCGGACGTCCTTCCCCTCTCCTTGCCATTCATGGTTAAACAGGAACCCCATACTCTGTACTGCCCGTTAATATTAACGCTGCCAATTCCGTACAGCGAGCTGTCTTGCATATTTCACGCTAGCAAGTTTCGGCTTCGATTGCGAAGTTTATTCCTATTCGTGAAGTTAAATTTGGCGTAATTCGGAAACTTAGTTATGTCTCGATTGTTACAATTTCCGCAATTATTAGATATTGCAGCAGCAAACGCATTAGTACAGTTTTGATTGTTATTACCGTTATCGAGAGGGAGAGAAAAGAGAGAGAATAGGGATATACAACATATTCAAGACTTTTATATAAATACATCGCTACACTAAAAAAAAATTCTGATTAAAGACGGACGAATCAAAATATCTTGCATTCTTATAAAGTATTGAGTTCTATTATAATTACCAGAATTTCTATTATAATAACCAAACTATTTGAACAAGCCTACAAGATTTTCTGATTCGTTCGTTTTTAACCAGAATTTTCTTTCAATGTACAAATAATTTTCATTGCTAATGATTGAGACACGTACAATAACACAGTCTTATACAAAAGTATCTCGAGGAACAGATGGGCTACTCGCCAGATTTCAGTGAGATAATAACTAGCCTAATGTAGCGAGAGCCGGCGATGAAAGCTAACGCGTGTGAAAATAGCCTTACCGGCGAAATGAATTGAACAATTGCAACGGAAACGAGATTTTACGTCGGCACCGGTCGAGAATGCCGCGTTACGTTTGCAGTACCCGGCAATCTGGCCGCTTCATTTCTAGGACTCCATCCGGGTGACTCACCCCCGGCGCTTCTGCGCCAGCAGACGTCGGCCGGTTTCGACGAGGGCGAATCTAGAAATTAAATTTCAGCGGATCCGGCTCGGAATGCCAAGCACCTTGTACGAGAGCCAAACTAACTTGCCTGTCTCTACCGCTGTTCCCCCTCCCCCCCCGTCCTTCAGCCTCTCAATTTTCCAGCCTCCTTGTCGGTTATCTTTTCGGCACCTTCGACAACTCCTTTACGCGAAAAAGAACGTGGCGATTGAGATAAAAGGGGAGCAGGATGTCGGAGAAGGGTGTCCTTTCTTCATCTCGGTAATATGGCAGACCGGACGTTCCGTCGCGGCGAGATATAAAAGGTCGTGGCTTTTTTCTTCCCGTAAACTTGGCACGCTTTTTTCCTCCGAGGCTTTCGGCCATCTCTTCTTCCCTCAGTTTTTCCTCATTCATGCTGTCTACCGATCCATTCCAAAGAGACACTTTTGTTTTTTTCTTACCGAATAGTTGTCAAAGATCGCGTCTACGTGATAAGGCAAAAGAGAAAGGAGGGAAGAAAGTGGAGATCTGATTTTCCTTGGGGAACCTTTGCCCTTATTCTCGGCCTCGTCGAGTGGATGATCCATTGTTGTTTCGTTTCTTACGGGATCATCGGTATCCTGATTTTCGGATCCATTCCCTCGACCCTGAATCGAATGAAGAGATTGGCTAGCAATTGGGGTCTATCGACGGTATTTCACCGAGGATGCTTGGTAGTGATAAGCCTTTTTCGTCACCGATTAAATTGTTTTGACGAATGATTGAACAAATTTTAAAACGATGGAGAAAAATTCGACTGTTATTAATCATTTGATAAATTCTCTTGTCTCAAACATGTCTATCTTAATTCTTAATTACACGAATTTCGAAATTAATCTTTTATCAAAATAATTTTTATGTTTTTGTAATGTTTTTTACGCTTATTGTTACACAAGTAGTAGTAATAAAATAAAATATTACATTTTCTATACTGTTCTTCTTCTTCTTCTTCTTAATGGAGGACGAGCCTTGTATGGTTCAATTTATTGGTACTTGAAGCGGATATAAATATTTGAGCAGATTGCCTTACTGAAGAAAGATATTTTTATCAATATTATCTGGATCCACTTTTTATTCGATAAATATAAAAATAGATATAATGTCACGGAATTGGTTTCTTGCTACACAAATTTCGATTATTTCTTCGAAATGAATAAACGATATATCGACGATTCAGCGTTTATTTATAGCAGTATCGTAATTTTAGGGGATTGGAGTAAATACCACTGAAACCACTCACTTTCTCATTTCAAACAAGATTTCAGGAGGAAATTCGAATTCATCAGTAACGTCATGGTCACAGCGCATTAAATTCATACCGCGAAAATCGATTTGGGCGGTCTTCAAAGCCGGCGGATCCGCTTGATGTCGCATTTTTCCGGCCCGACACGCTCGGGCGGAAGTGCTGTAGCTCAGCAGTGAAATACGAGTGACTAATGTAAATGCGCAATTAATAAGCCGACGTGGCACGGAACGGACGCCATGCCACGAAACGGGATCTGGCAGTACGTACGTCCGTCCGTGCATTCGCAGCACCGGTAACTCGCTTAACTGATAATAGCCTTCACCTTTGTAGGTAGCGAGCGCTTTGTGGAGTCGATTCGCCATATATCGATTCGCGCGGCGAAAAGCTACGCTCCGCGTCCGCCGCGCGATGCTCATTAGATTTGGTCTTTGCTTTTAGTCCCCTTCCCCTCGCCCCTTCCCGCCCGCTGCGACTGTCTCTCTCGAAGGGCAGCCAGCTATCTCTAACTTGCGAGTGCGAGATTGCTCCAATTAGGACCGCGGTGCACGTCAAAGCGACCGAATCATAAGCGGGACATAGTCGAATAATCTATGAAATTATCTCCGCCGCAAGAATTGCTCGGAGGTATATCGCAATTTAATAGAGAGATGGACGTTGACACGAATGCATTAATAAAAAGAAATAGCGGACGTCGATTTAATTCATCTACGGCATTAGCCTCGGCATATATCATGACCTGAAATTTGTACAACATGAGAGTGATTATTGATCAGGTTCGTATGTGGCGCACGTAAATTCCTTTACCTCTAATACAATATTCAAGCAGACGCTTTGGATTACGACAGATAATAGCTTCTCAGCTCGCATATTATTGACGAGGCGGCATTAGAAGGCGAATCTTATTATACAGTCTTTATGGCATCATTAGATTACATCTAGTTCCTGCGTTGCTAACAACTCCCCCGGTTCAAAGCCGAGCGGCCATTGACACGGCAACAAAATTACAACGAAAACGCTGATGGCATTTACGCCGGGGCAAAGACGGGGTTTTCAGAGGCGACGCTCGCCAGTAATTAATGACGCGCGAGATATCAAATTGCTGACTCGCGTACGAATAATAGGCGATACTTCAGCGAGCTTGGATCTGTATTCGGATTTCCGCGAATTTTAGATCGATTAACTCGCTCGTCTTCGTCGAGGGTTATTAGCATCCTTCGCTCACACTCGCTCGGTTATTCCCTTTCAAGAGTTACCACGAAAATTCGCTTACTCGACCGAGTTTGCCGCTCGTTTCCAATATAAAATATTATCTCTTCTTATCATAACATGTTATATTCTACCAAAGTCTATATCGCTTTTTCCGTAAGCAGATACTTCATGCGTTTTTTTCTCTTTGTATTGCTATCGCATACTGCATTTCACTTGAATCGAATTATTACATCGAGTTAATAAACAAGATTTTTTATTTTGTCATTTTCTTCACATTTTGTTTTATATATATCATATGCGCACATTTATAAATTTATAAGTTATAAGACTTTCGGGTTAGACATTTTACAGCAGTGTTAATGCATATATACCTTATTTTATTATATCTTTGCATTTTTGCATTTTTTATTTATCTACATTCACCCAATAAAGATATTATTGTTATTACTTTGTCTTCTGCTGCTCCTCCTACTTTCTATTCATATTTTTTAATAACCATCTTAGTCCTCTTTTCAAAGGCGCATCGGAACTGTAAAGCAAGTGGTATGGAAATCAGATTATATAGAATATGGACTACATAAAGTGGACGCTCTGCAAGAGACGTTCCTATAGATAGGCTATGACCTAGATCTTTGATGCTCTAATTGACATTGAGTGGAAATGTAATTAGAAACTCAAAGGCAATCTCTGATAAGTCGAATAAACCACGTGCGCCTTCTTTTATAATCTACATTGATCGATTAAGAATAAATGCCAGCAGCAAATCTCTAGTTGAGTGGCGTGCTAATTGAAAGGTAAACAATTTGATGCAAAATACAAATTAGCAATTGCTAATGACGGAGTCTTTCTGCAGCTAAACGAGAAATAACCAACTTTTAAAAGATTTCCTTTAACAAAAAATATTACTAAAAGTGAGTATGTAAAACAATAATATTGCTTTAATCAAATTTAACTTAATTGAAATTTCAAAGAGCATTGGGCAATAGAAATAACTCTTCAACGTTCGATTTTATATGACGTTCTTTTATAAGAATTTATTATTTATGAATAATGTATTATTTTAAGGACACTAAGTCATGCTATTATTCAAAATGCGACGAATCGAATCAATGACTGATACTCATAGATGTTCCTAAAACAAAACGTCACGAAAAATACACTTCTATCATTTACCATCTAAAAATTGTTAAACCTAAATGTAACTTCTCAATGTTACTTTTAAAAAGCGTATGAAGCGCGCACTTAATAAACCGTATATGTAGCACCCTCTCTCTCTTTTTTCTCTCTTTTTCTTTCACTAATATGCCAAGATAATTAAGTTGAGCTGGTTAATTAAGACGCCAGGCACTGCATTTGGCAATTAGTATCGTGACAGGAAAGATGCACTACGTGCATCAGGACAAAGACAAAGAGATTCCACTTGAGAGAGCGCTTCTCGCTTGTGCATGAATCGAGCCGTAATGGATGGCAATTACTGCTGAGTGCAGACCGTAACACTTCTCGATAATCGTGCCGCCATTTTCATCGAACGACGGAAACGAGCAAAGAGCAGTAGATCAGACGAATCCGCGTTTCGTTGCATTGCCAGTCAATTTAGATGTCGAACGAATCCAGCGAGATTGGAATCATTCGATTATAAGAACACTACACACAATCATTAATTTTGTGTGTGCTGAGTAAATCGGTTTGGAGATTCATTGGAAATTTCGATTTGCTTTCTCCTTCTAAAATGTTAAACTCGTCAAACTTTATAAAACTTTCTCAATGTTCGGGTTATTGCGAGGAGATGAAAATTATTTTATCCAATGCACAATCTCTTCTATTGTTTCCAAACTTAAACTATCGTTAATAGGAATCTTCTGTAGTATTGTGAACAAGGGGTTGGAATTGGTGGTTGAAACGATTTAATTGGAAACGCGAAATTTGCCAAACCAAGATAACGACGTTTTAAACACATACAATTTAATTCCACAATTGCATCTCACATACCTACACTCGTAAATCCAAAAATAATTTTGCGATAATAATCGCCAATCTGGTCTGGTAGGTGGAGAAGTCCGGAGGCATATTTAAATTAGACCTATTTAACGGATTTATCTGCGGAACGTGGACGCGTTTTTCCTTTATTTATAGTGCCGCTTGTAGATTAATGTCGTTATTGACTGAGTTACTCATGAGAAATGTCGACAGATTAAATTTTGAAATTAATAAATTACTCGGCAGCAGTCGCGCGGGACACCGATCCAACGCCGACGGTTATTTACGTCATAAAATACAGCGCGTACCCGAGCAGATATTAATTTATCTCCGAAAGTAGTTTCCATTAATTTAAAGCAGCAGGCGCGGTCGTGTCTGCATTAACTGTACACTTGTATACGCGATTCCCCTTTCTCTCTCTCTTTCTCTCCCTTCTCTGTCTCTTTCTCTCATGTACGGATAATATTATGATATATATTTTATATAATACATATAATGCCCGTGAAAAAATAAAATAAAATAAAGTGAAATTCAAAATCAAACCCTTTTAACAAATGTGTTTCAATTAGATCTTAATTAAAAATTGGTTTTGTATAAAATATCAATATAATATTTAATGAATATTTAATTCCAACGTTCAAACACAGGTTATGCAACACTAGTAGAGTATGTCAAGAAACTGAGCCAGAATGCAGAATGAATTTCTACTTCGTTACTACTCTGTTAATTGGACGACTAATTACTGTTAAATCCGTAACGCGACTTGAGCAGAAATGCTACTGTGTTCTGTTTGACATTCCATAAAATTGCTCTCTCCTCTAACGTCAATTAAAATATTTAGTTTACTTTGCAGAGCTTTTACGATTCCCCGACACCGTAATAGAATGTAAGTAATAAAGAATAAATTAAACATCTGTGTCAATCTCGGTTAAATAACATTGGATTCTTATTTTTACGATCTAATACTACTACGGTCGACTACTATTCATCAGTATTCACGATATAGAAAATTTACGTAACAACTAAATATAGAATATGAATTTATGTTCTATTTTTATATCATACACGAACATAAAATAGTTCTGTAAAAAAATATGAAAACAGTTAATTTTATACTCGACATTTACCGTCATAATTTGACTTAAAACAAGCAAAATTAATACTTTTTTGGTATATTTTTAACACAAGAGTATGTAACTTTATCATGTCAGTTTCAATGTTTTTCAAATATATCGCTTTCCCTAAATATCTCTGTTCGCCAAGATAATTATTCGCCAAAATAGATTTTAATCAGCATGGATTCTTATCCGGGACGAAAATGCGCCTCGTGCGCACGTGGCTAAGTCCATGACTTTTTCTCTTTTTCGCTCGGTCCGTCCATCATCCAAATTGAGTAATAAACCTTAGCCTGTCGGAGCTCGCTCTTTAAAACACTTTAAAAGTTAATCTTGCAGGTGCAACGAGAGGAGCCCTAAGTATATACGAGCGATGCCCTTCTCTAATCCTCTTCGGTCTATGCTTAGTCACTTCGAATCTCTCTTCCCAGCTTTTCATTCTCGTTTTTCCAAGACACGTACATATCTGCGCTCAAGAAGGGTTTCCCCGGCAGAAAAACTACAGCCAAATATTTCCACTTGCCTTATTAACGAACAAAGTACATGAAATACGACATTTTCGACGTTATCAAATTTTCGCTTTAAATGAAGACAGCAGTTCAGTTATAAGGAGATGTTATAATATTGTGATTGTAGGATAAGCTATAATTTGTAATTTATGGCGCATATCGGAAAACTGATTTCTACAATGTTACATTTTTTTCCTCTAACTTGAAACATTGTTACACCACCATTGTTGGTTTTGAAGTAACCACGGAAACGGTGCTGCGCATGATGCGCATCAAGCTTCCGCTTTGACGCGCGTCCCACTGTTCAAAGCTTAGCATATTGTGTTATAACTACCCTGTCGACTCTGACGTGTAATTATCGAGATATTCTAAGGACCAACAGTCTTTTAGGTCAGATAATTATCGATCGACTTTACAAATCGAAAATGTTGTTAAGATTTGTTAAATTTGAATAAAGGAGTTGGAATAAAGGAGTTAATTTACTTTGAATAGCGTCAAGAATCAACTTTCCTAGCGTTTTGTAATATAAAATATTCGTTATTCCAACTTCTGTCTAAAATTCAATAATTTTTCTGAAAAGAGCACATCACCACGACTTTCCTCATTCGCATTCACGACGACGTCTCGATCTAACGAGAGTTGATAAAATCGCATGTTGGTTCTGAACACTGGGTTAATCATCGAGGCAAACGGGAAACCGCGAATTTAAATCTTCCGGTCGGTAACGCAAACAAGGGATGGTAGTCTAAGAACGATTTCTGCATCCCGAAGATACGTTCCAAGGAAGACACGGCGCGACGGATTCTTTCCTCGCTTTTCAAAAACAGAACTTCCTCCCGTGTTTGGATCGGTAAGGATTAAGTCGCGACGCCTGTTAGGTAAGCCGCGCGACGATTTCCGTCGCAGTGGCAGAAGGATGACGAGTTGGAACAGTCGCGCGGAATCGCAGGCGGGAGACTCGCAGGCCCGAGGACGGGGGTGAATGGGTGTAATTCCTAATGGATGGAGCGTTAGGCGACGCTCCGCGCCGCGACGATGAATGTTAATATCTCAGCTCAGGGACGGAGTGGCAAAGTTTTCAATTAACGTGAGCGAACCGGGGATTAGCGGGATGAAGCGACGTTAGAGACGGCGAGAGAAAGAGAGACAGAGACACACTGCCGCCCCGATAGTCGTCCCTTTTGGGATTACAAGCCGCGAACCGACGAGCGACTGGCATATTATTCCGCGATAATACTTTCAGGTCCGCACCCGAAGTCTCGATGATTCGGGTGTCTTCGAGTGCGACGAGAAATTGGGACCGCATATCGCTGTTATTTCTACGCTTACAAACGATGAGTACATTTTACTCGCTTCATAGAACGAATGTCGACAAATTTCTTAATGCATAATTAGGAAGTGTTTAGCATCAGGCATAGTTACTACTTAATTTTGAACTTTATCGCGACTTCATACATCGATTTCAGAGAGAGGGATGATACCCCGACCGCGCTAGATAGGAATGCGAGAATCGCAAAGCGCCTTGTGTCTCAATTCATGGCGGTATAAGTCATTCAGTTGACTTATTCTACGCCTGGGAGTAGGTACCATTGCTCGAACGTTAAATACGACCCGCGTGGTTCGACAATTTTGGAAACAATGCCGAGACCGCGGAGGACGTGGACGCGGTGCGCGAGCTACGTTCCAGAACACTGGAATCCGAGAGTCCAATGGTGAGTTACCTTCGAGTGGCCGAGTATTACCGGAGAACCTTGCGGAGGAACATACCACCGGCGGCAACAGTGGCGCTCAGCGACTCTACTCGTATAGAGCCGGGGGGGTAGAGATTTTCTCAACAATTTTCGAAACTTCGAGCCGAGTTATCCTTGGTATCTGATATTACCGAAATGCCGGGAAACGAGTTGGCGGAAAAAATTTCGCGAATTTTCACAATAAAATTTAAGGATGACATGTCGCCGGGAAGAGGGGGAGGAGGAGAGGGTTGAACGGTCGATTTTGCATAAATACAGTAAGGATGTAATAAACTTTGGAATTAAACTTCGAAACTTCCCGCCGGATATATAATGTACGCTTCGAAATTTGCAGTCTGGGCGCTAATTAGTGTTGATCTCGGCAGCTATGCGGGACGTCGCAAATCGTTGAGTATCTCACGTTTCTCAAACAGTCCTCGTCGTGAACGGACAAATTCTACAATGGCTCGGGACAAAAAGTTAAGAAATTCGATAATAGCACGTTCCATGCAGCCAATCGAAAAATCTGTTAGAAACAATCGACTTTAGCTTGTTACATATTTTCTTACTTAATTAATCGCCAAATGCGATAAATTGCGACGGGAAACCGCGAGTCAACGCGCATTCGAAAAGGATGCGGCGATAATTCGCGATGTCTGGAGCACGGTATCCGCAAACATCAGGCAAATTCCATCCGCGGATATTTCGGAGATTAATGCACCGGCAACCGGCGAGGACTCTTGAAAGATGAAACGTCGGGTATTGTCGGCCGCTTCAGAACTCCGTCAAGAGTTCCTGGCGTGCATGTAGCAATCGGATTGGATTACGCGTCCGGACGCGCTCCGGATATACGTCCGGGAATGGTACGGGGATACTGTGACGGAGTTTGAAGGACTTCGAGGGCGATGGATGATATTTAGTACAGGAGCCGACGTACGGAGATACACGCTAGTTCACATCCACGTTATCCCGGTGCGCGGAATGCACGTAACGTTGTTACGTCGGGGCGATCCTCGGGAGGTTATCGCGCCCGGTATTTAGAGTCCTAATTAGAACGGCGGCGTGTTTGCGGAAAGCTGCGTCGACCAGGTAGTAGAAACATCTAATTATGTTCCGGATGAGCACATCACCGCAATTCATATCAGTTATAAATTTTATTCAGAGATTTTCGCGATACTATCGATACTCTTACTCTGCACTTCCCCGATAAATGTTCTACTTTCGCATATATATCTTCCAGTTTAAATCGTGAAGTTTTTATCCCAAAAAGTAATTAAGGATTTTTTTCTCACGTAAAACTTTGAAACTTTCCTTTTTATGCATATACTTCAAGTTTTAAATCTTAAAAAATATGTTTGTTTGAAAGATCGATGAAGTTATAAGTATTCAACGCACTCAGGTCGAACGAGTGAAGGCTATTTGTGATTAAAATGGCTAAAATAAGAGAAAAACAATCAAAAAAGCACTTTTCTGCGTATAAAGAATTGCATATAAAGAATATTTTTGTGTGATCCTATAATAGCTAATAAATATGAAAAGACTTATTAAAGCATGGAAATCTGTTGAAACTCTGCAAAACTAACGCTTTTTTCTTCAAACCATATTGTTTAAACTAGTACCATTAAAATTTCAAGAACTATCTGATTAACTTCAAACTCTGCTGAAATATGAAGTAGCTTGTACCTTTACTTATCTGTCATGATTAATTTTCGATTTCTTCTAAAAAATGCAGTGTATAAGCGCAAAAAAGCAAAAATATAAAATTTTGCTTTCAAAGCGTCGACATTTTATTATATCTTAAATAGATATTTAATAATAAAAGATATTAAATAATAAAATAAAGGAAAAATTGATTTTTATCGTCTATATAAAAAAAATCCATTTAATTGCTATGGCGACAATTTTTTATGTTATTTACAAGCGACATGAACGTTTCTTCAGTTTCATCAACTTGGAGAAAACATATATGCATGTGACATTCTGCACCTATGAAGTTCCCATGACTTGAACATAAGAGCGAAGAATGTAGAAACCGGAAGGAGAGGAGCGTTGACGTTTATTAAGACGAAGAATTTTGCCCACCAGTGCACGTGCGCGCGCGCGCGCGCGCGCCGAAGATTCGCGTCTTGGACGGGAAAATATAACGTCGTTCTATCCTCAGCCTTACCTTCTTCATCCTCGTCGCCCCGAACAGATTAACGGCGCGAGGATATTCTACGCCCGGAATGTTCATATCGCCGTTTCGAGTCCGCGGTGCCCTTCCCAGGCACCTAGCGCGGGTACCACCGCAGAACTCTCGCGCGAGAATTCTGAGGCAACTGACAGGGGATAAACTGCGGAGGGCGCAAAAGAGAAGCGAACGCTGAAGGCGGATGGAAGGCGGGTGCCTTGAAGTTTATTAAGATTAAGGACTTCATTCGTAGTAATTCCGGCGCGGCGCAGCGTACCGCGTCGTACTCGCGTCGTACTTTCGTAATAAGGAGGTCCCGGCGATGTCGGGGAAAGGTTGTACATTTCCCTCGTGTAGCCTTATAATTATTGCACGAAGACCGAAGATTATTAAAAGGAAAATGGGCCATTCTCAATGGTGGAAAAAGCGCGGCGTACTGCGGACTGTACTGTTTACGTAAGAAGTATAATTTGAATGAGCAAGCAAGCGTTTGTACAATGAAATGAATTATGACGCCTTAGTCAAACGTATTATGAATTTAATGCGTTAAATATGTTAAGAAATTTAGTTACCAACGATACTGCTAGCAAAGACTGTCTAAATGTCGTATTCGATATAACGAGAAGTTGAGAGTTGATCCTTCTTAGATACATCGGCAAGCGCGATATTAATGACGCGAGGCGTTTCCTCGAAGGAACGGCTCTCAAAATCGAAAGTGCCTCGTTCCGCGCAACGATTAATAACACTTAGGATGTCCGCGGAAGGAGCCCTATGGCTTCCTGTAAACCCGTTGATATTTATTAGAATTTAGTGGGTGGCCGACCATTACCCCGGGTCGTTGTTGGTACCACTTCCGGAAGGTCGCTCGGTCGGCGCGATCGTAACTGCAGGAGAGTTCCTACAGTCTTGCCACCCCGTCCCTCTCCTCCCGTCAGACCATTTTCGGATAATTGTAATCTACGACGACCCTGATTCTTGTGGGAGTTACAGTGTCGCGAGAAAGCGAGATAGCGACACTTACCCATGTGTTTGAGGGCGGAAGCATGAAAGATAACAATGCCCTTTCATCGTTTGTAAAAATTCTGCAAAATAGTGATATCGCGCGAGAGAGCTATATATATTTATAATCTTTAATTTTTTATTTTTGCTTGCTCGAATTGTAAATAATTCGCGATATATAACGGTCCATCTATATTAATAACTTAAATTTTCGCATAAAAAAAATAAACAATCGTATCGCCGAGATTTAATTCATATGCGATAATGGCTCGAACAGATTTGGGTATTAAAAGCGATAGAGGTTGTCTGAAACCCGAGGCTATATTTCAAGCATTAAAACTGTTTCCTGATAACGAAAGACAGAGCGAGAATTTTTTATCGCAGTATGGGATATTCGGCTGAATATCAAAACGTTCTCCGTTCCAGTTGACGAACGACTCGGTCGTTAAACGGATAAGAGGCTATTAATTGGTGGAGCTTCAACGTTGAAGGTTTCGCCATATATATTCTAGTATGTAGAACGCTTTATCTCGTTGAAGGACACATTAATCGTCTTACGGGCGGAATATTTAATTGGGTTTTTTGAGCACAACGAGAATGAGATACGTGCGAACTGACAAAACTTATCTTCCTAGACTGAACAGAATATTTCATAAAGGGAACGTCAAATTTGAATGTATCTGATAGTTGACGACGGCATACATGCAAGAACAGAAGAATATCAGGAATTGTTTTTCTTGCACTTTTCCAATTATTAATATTAAATGTCCGAATAATTAGAAATTTAAATTAAGATTGCGCTAAAATTTAATTCAAATCAACCAAGATCTTACAGTCTACTTCTAGCTTCCGCTACTATTTTAAACGAGATGATTTTAATGTAAAATGTAATTTTAATATCTATTTATAGTAAGTCAGCATTTTAAATGCTGGCTTGCAGGCGTCGTAAAGCGATGTTATTAGAAGATTCGTATAATTTTACATGGCGCGAGCTCATTGGACGAAATTACTCGGTCGAGTTTGGGAAGTGCTTTAATCTTTCTCCCTGAACTTTGATGCACATTTTAATCTCGGCGCGAGTTTTCCTTCCGGAAGAAGTCCGAGCCCAACTTTCCTTGATACAACTGCGACTTTCTCTAGGAGTCAAGAGCTGCGACATCGCGGCTATTTAGTGTAGCACCGAGATGCGTAATCTTTATTCAAAATTAGATTAAAATTGTGTTTGAAATCTTTACGTTGTATCTTAAATCATAAATGAATAAATTGGAATTGAACAAATTGCTGTCATTATCTGTTCAGATATGAAATCGCTTGGAATAAAAACGGATTCTCATCGCGTAACAATGAATCGAGCTATCGACATTTAAGCGTTCACAAAGACGGAGCATTTAGTGTTAACGCACCCGTGTCAAAGGTTAATAAAAATGCATTTATAATATTACGGCGACGCTATTAAGTGTCCCAAGTTTGAAACCGAGGCGATAATGCTCAGGGAGCCGTCCACGTGGATGCGTCCTGGGTTAAGACTAAAGTTCGAACGGCCTTTAATTAACTCACCCCCTAGCCGCATAGCCTAACCGGTAATCCACTTTCCAGTCCCGGGCGTTCGCGCGACGGGACTCTCTAATGCGCTTTTTATTGCTCGCCGGCGCGAAATTTCGTGGCGAAATTATAAATTAAATTCACGGGGGCTCGGCCTCTCGGAACTTGCCACTTAGACTCTTCTGGGACGATATTACACACATGCGCCCACGGCGGTCGTTTGAATTAGGCGTTGCCCTGCTATACTTGTGTTAACCTCGTATTTCTCTTTACCAGATACGTACATATATTTATATATACGTAAATTAACTTGACTTGTTGCCACAGAACGTAGAGGTATCATCTGTATTAATCGTCATATGATATATTGCTTTTAAAATAATTTTGATTTAAAGTGATTCTATGTGGCTTAAATTCTTTTCCGTTAACTTTTGCAGTCGAATACCTTAAATTAAAAAATAATTTTCACTATTAGCGAGAAAAAAAAGTTTATTAAATCAATTGTCACTATAATAAATATGTCAAGAGTAAATTTTATATAAAAAATATAAAATATGTAAAAATATATAATTAAATTAAATCGTATACGTAACTATTAAAAATATTTTAATTATTTCAAGAATATCATTTCGAAATAATTGATAGTAGCCAGGTTCAAAAGTATCGTAAGCTGTTAGACGTAATAATACATATTACATTTTCCACAACACTTTTTAGTACTTTCCTGCCGACTCGAATATCCTTTTGAAGTTCGAGATAATACTTTCGAGCCTGGGGCGAACCTCCTGTAAACCTACGAACTACCCTCGACTGCAGAAGTTAGCACTCTGGATCTGAACTTATATCCACGCTGCCACAGTCGAAGAAGCAACCTTTGGTTACATTTTAAAATTGTAAATTAAAAATTACATTTTCTTCTCAGACTTACTCGTCCAAATCTATTAAAAATCGTTATTAAAAGACTTTTGTCACTACTTTGTAAATTTTAGTATATTGTACTCTGGAAGATATATCATTCTGACTATAGTTGCAGTGTTACTAATATTATTCTTTGTCATTCTATTGTCATTTAATAAATTAAATTTTCTGTAAGTATACTCGCAAGTAGTATAACTACGTTTATACCGCGACTAATTTCGTTACTTTCTCATCTCTATTTTTTGTCTATCATACATTTACTTTTATTTGTTATATATCCACGTATAAAAAAATGGATATATACATGGAGAGAAAGAAAAGAAAATAGGCAGATGAGGAAATAAACGTATTCGTCTCTGTAATTGCCGGCAGACATCGGTGACGATCTTCTTCACTTACAATAGACGCATGTCTAAGTGCTCGCTATTTTCGAGAGCTGCAAGTGTTTCGTCTCCTCTCGAAACTTCCTTCGCGTAGTCTCTCGGTCGAAGTTTCGGGATTCGGAGACGAAAGTTCAGACGCCGCGAAATTGGGTCGGGCCGCTGACGTAATGAAGGGACACGGAGTCTTTGTAGAACGGGAAGAGAGAGAGAAAGAAAGAGAGGACGGGGGGGAGGGCAGGGGGGAGGAAGAGAAGGAGTGCACGCGGTTGGCGAAGTAGCAACCGAAGTTTGACCCTTCTCGAATACATTAAAGTTACCGTTTCCGGCGACGACACCGCTCGCCCTAGAGCGCTACAACGACCGCTCTCTCGCGGAGTTGCCGACCGGATTAAGAGGTGAGATAACAGCCCTACCTCGTGCTTCCTTCGCGACGGGAAGATTGTTGCGGAGAAGCTCTCTCCCCGTACTTTCGCGCGGGCGATACTTCCGCGTCCGTGGGAATGGCAGTTCTAACGCGGACGAAACTCGCCCGGCAACGACGACAACGACGACGACGGCCATCGGAAATTTACGTGCGTCCGCTTTATACGCTCGATTCGCATGCTGGGCTTGATTAAATCTGTTTGCTGGGGTAGCGGTGTCTTTAATAAGGAAACAGAGACCATAGAAATTAATCGACATAGATAACGTCGTGTCTTATCCTTCGGTATAATGCGAGAAGTTCGTGTACTTGGTTTGAGAAATTAATATCGGACATTGTCTCGTACGCAGATAATATCTATATATCAATTTTCTACGCAAGTTTATCTTATTGAACATTTTGATTGTTCCAGTTTATGTTACCGTTTATGCATCAACGAAGCTCGCGTCTACCCGAAAGAAAATCTGCAAACTCGATCTTTCGTGATCATTGGAGATGATGTAACTCCGAAAGCAACTCGGACTAAACAATCGAAAGTATTTTTTCTCGTTGCAGTTAGTCTTCGTAACAGTTGATCGTTAAACTCGTGTCGAACGATCCAGCCGGCAGATCCGTCGTAACGCCGGGACGTTCGTGGCGGTAATAACGCGGTAAGAAATGGTCAACTCACATCGTATCGTCGAGGTGCCGTCGCGCGGGAGCTCGTTTTTCCGGTGCAGTCAGGCGAGCCGTTACCTTCCTCACCGCTTCCACATCGATCTCGTCTTTCCTCCTTTTCACCCTCTTCGCCCTGGCGCGGCGAGCGCGCGCGGATTTGCCGACAGATTGGATACGCGCGCGGTTTATACGTTATTTTTCTCGCGTCGCTGCAAAGACCGCTGCGGAGACTGTGCGCGAGGAAACACGAGCAAGAGGCGATAACAATGTTCCTTCCAAGTGACGAGGGATCCTCCGCCTCACCCTCTGCACGATGTTTCCCTCGTTATGCGGTCTCTATCTTATTGTGTGCTCGCGGTACTCTATTTATTCCCTGGCACATGCTTGGTTCCTTCGGCGGTTCGCGCACAAAGGTAACTCTAACGTAGCAGCGCGAAGAAACGCGAATTTGAGGCGCATCGCGGAGAAGGCGGGTTTATGGACTGTCTTGGTGTGCGCGCGACACGTTGACGTGTAGGATTGGATCAGGTGGATATTGGTGAGATGGCTCTTCAACGGATCGGCGACGTAAATTCCTGCCGCGATGCTGCGGCCAAGTGCATTTGCCAGGAACGTCGAAGGATCTCTGAGAAGCTTGATCCTTAAAATACGTTTCATTGCGATGAAATTATGGTAGCGAGGCAACTCCTCATGTTGCAAAGTTCACCATTTATGTTTGCTCTACGAAGATAATGAGACATCCTCGATCTTATTTTTTAGCTTTTTTGCCTTAATAATGTAATAATGCGTAGAGACAGTGAAGCGTTGGACTATAATCATCATAAACGTATTTGCAACGGTTTAACAGAAAGAGCATTGTTGAATAGCTGTTAAATAGATCATTTCTAACTCGATCAATAATTTTCATAAATGTGCAGTTTAATACATAAGCCTAACAAAGCTAGGTTTATAAATTCTATAAGCCTTAAAGATATGATTTTAGTTCTCTCCTTGATAATATTATTTGCTATGTTACCATCTGAATAAAAATGTCAAGAATAATTACTTGCAAACTATTTACACACAATGAGAGATACAAATCATTAAAAAAATTCTCGCAAATATCACAAGATTCCAAATTTAACATCACGAAGATTTATTTTAAAAGCAATAAAACATTAAAAATTATGCGAAAAGAGAGTGGAAGGCCGTTCGAAGCAATTTATTTATTTCATAAATACGCTCAAAAGGAAAGAGCGACATAACGAAAATATTGCGTTACGTAAACGCAGCTAAATACCATCTTCCCAAAGAAAATACTTTTCGCATGAAACTGGCAGTCGTGGTCGCATTGCTAAAATGCAATTTTAACCGTGAGTTTTCACCCTCGGAGTCGTCGTCGTCGTCGTCGTCGTCATCATCGCATCCGTCGTTTGTGAAGTACTGACGAAAATAATAAGGCAAAAAAAACAAGCCAGCGGCAGGACTCGGAAAAGGCTCCGACGGACTCAGGGAGAAAAGGGGGATGTGGGTAGGGCGGTAGTCAATATTTGCATGCCGCGGGGCGGCCGGAAGTGCACTCGAGCGACGAAGAGACAAGAAGCTCGTCGGCGCGGCCGACCGCACTCTTCACCTCGGACAACCCGCCGTAGCGAGAGAGCCGTGAGAGTCGGGAGACGAGCCTTTGAGGGTCCTTCTCTCGCCGAAGCCGCAGAGTTGCATCACGCGAGATTCCTCCCGAGCCACCCAGACCTTTTTCATTCCGCGTCTTTCCCTCGGCCGGCCGGAAGACCACCGTTCCTCCATCGAGGATGACTTTCTGACGGCGCACGACGAAACCATTAGCCTCACCGCAAGAGGTTCAAAAGGTCAATCCCAACTAATTATCCGTGACCGTTTTCTTCCTCGCTTCTGTACAAGGCTTTCCCTCGTTAAGAAGCAACGTACGTATGTCGTTAAGAGATCGTAATATCATTGTATATTTTATAATGTAAATAAATAAAATTACATATTATAAATATTCATTACGTTCAGAATAATATATTTCAGATTCGAAACGAATTAATTCGATTCACAGAATAAATTTTAGAACAACCTCGCTGGATAGCTCATCCGAATTGCTCGTTGTCGATATTGTCTTGTCGCTCTCTCGCAATCTCGCGTCGCCGATCGTGACACAGTTCCAGTTCAGTGGAAGTCCAGGTGACACGAAAGTTTTTTCCGATGTTCGTGCCGTACACACGCGATGTCGCGCGCCTCTATCCGCTTTTTCCGAGGCGAGAGTAATCCCGCTCAGAATTTTTAAAGCTCTTCATCGCGAGTTAAATCGTCTTCTCGCGAATCGGAAGGGGCGCGAATTTGCCGTGCAGTATTCGCCGCCGGCCAACGAAAGGAAGGGACAGGGGAGCTGCAGCCCTTATTCCTTATTACCACGCGCGTATCCGCGCGGTGCGGCTGTAAAAATTATGCGCGTTCCGCCTCTTGTGAAAAAAATTTTTTTCGCGCCCGCGCTCGTTGACTCGAACTCAGTGCATGCGGGCGAGGTAATGAATTTTTAACGCCGCCCTTTTACGCGGCCGGGCCGCCGCGCCGCGCCATGCGAAACGTGACGGGACCGTGTGCACCGAATGGGGATAAAATTGGTCCTAAACTTTTCGGCTGAGAAGAGTCCCGCCATCCCCGGGGATAAGCATTTATCATTCATACCGCGCGCGTTATCGATCCGACAAAAATATGTGTCTTTTGTATCTCTTATGGTATTCATAGGACTCTCTGGGGGACCATTTCCCGCGGGAGAATATTACATTATTGGGAATTAGCATTTGAAAAGGAAGCAGTCAATAATAGCAAATAATGAAATTTTGCTCGCGTTTTATTTCCGTCCATATTTGAAACTAAATTTTTTAAACACGTGGAAAAATACGATACCTCACTCTGTTAAATTAATAAAAAAATTAACCACGTATTTTCGTTTAAATGTGAAGTATACTTTTGAGTTGCGATAAATCACCGACGTGAAATGACTTCGAAACAACGGATTCTCGATTAGGGGATATTTCGTGCGCGGTGAAAGCCATAATTTCGAACGTCCCCAAGACAGGGGACGAGAATTTCCCGTCAACGAGTTGTCCGAGCGCATCCGTCATCTAATTCGCAGGATACACATGTCGGCCCGTTTGGCGGTGTCGCGTCGCAATCATGGCCCAGTACTCCTCTAACGGCGGCGGAACAATTCTGAAAGTACAATAGTGGAACTTTACGGTAACTGCATGCGTGCGTGTGCGTGCGCGCGTGTGCGATGGCGAATTTCTCCGCAATCCCGCCGCGGATCCCAACGGGAAAACACGAAACGTCGCGCGGCGGAAATATGCGACGCGAACGAAAGGGACGGAAATGCGGCCGAGAGATTCGGTCGTCTGACCGGACCGCCGGAGTCGTGGCCGGGAATCGTAACTACTTGTTCCATGCAAATTCGATTTGCAAGTTCGATTCGCGAGCGCGGACGTCGGCCCGCCCCAAGACGACCGTACCTTCAGGGCGAGTTATGTGAGAATAATATAACAGCACACATACACGTGCGCGCGCGCGCGCGCGCATGCACGTGGATACAACGCTCGGTCAGCCAGCGGAGTGTTGCCACAATCAACGCCGAGTAGACCGCAACTGTGATTAACAGAAATCATTCCACTATCCATCCTCTATAGAATCTCGTTTCCAACTAAACAGAATAGTCATTCCCACTGTAATACAGTGCGCGTCTCGCCGATGCGGACATGCAACTGTGTCGTATTCATAAAATACAACTAATTATGCATTGGATTGAAAATCAAGAACGTACGATACTCCAATTTTTTCACGTTTTCATTTCTATTATTTTTTTGTTAAACTATTTATACTATAATCAATTAATATTATACTAATTGTAAGACGTTTACACGTTTCTTCTATTGTACTTTCGCGTATGATTGTGGAATGTACTATATTTACGAAGGGTACCTTAATAAAATTCATTTGAAAAGCTCACGAGCTAAAAATTCGCTGATATCCCTGAATTACATTCTACTAGACAGTCTGCGCTTTGTACGTAGGCTATAAACCTCTTCACGATGGTGAATCAAGGAGGACAGAAGGGAGTAGCGGCTACTTGTTCTATGCAAATGCGTTCCGCAAGTTCGATTTAGCTGAACGTCAGATCCAGGCAGGATCGTGCGGCACTCGGTCGTTCCATTCGGTACACCCGGATAATGTCCCCCGAGGTACAGATTATCAATGCAGAAATATCAGCCGCAGCGATTCGAGCCCTTTTAGCTAATGTCCCGAGCTGGAACAAGTGTTCCAACATCTAATCATGTGGTTGCAATCAACGAAAGACGGAGAGATGCAAATTAAACGTAAGTATTCACGATCGAAAGTAAAATAGAAGGGAAAAATAAACCCTTTTTACCGTTTGTAACGCAAATACGAAATCTAGAACGGAGCGTCGATTTTATAACGATAGTATATTTTGTTTTGCTAGCAGACGAGCACAATCATAATCGCGCAGACTCCCGCTGGGACGAACCGTTTGAAATTCACCGGGCGAGCCAGGAAGCTCGCGTGATCCGCGGATAAAATGGGAAACCTGATCTGGCGGCAGGGGGTGGGCTTAGATTTCGCGGGGACGTACGGCGCAGCTAAATCATTCAGATCCGAGAGTCCCGGGACGTCGCTAAGTCCCGCCTGACGACCGTGCGCGCCGTGTTTCCGAAGGAGAGAGAGAGAGAGAGCTGTGTTTGGTGGAGAGCACCGCCGGCTGCAGCAGCAAAACGGAAACGTCTGGCGGCCATTGTCGTACAAATTCTATGGCGACGGTCGTGAGGTCACGTTCCCAACGTAGCGACGAAGATGCATTCCTCGAAGGTCCCCGGGATTTTCGCGACTTCGGAATTCTTCCGGGAATCCCGCGGTGTTAACCCCGCCCCTTCGCCCTTCACCTTTCTCCCTGCCTGCCTGCGCCGACAGCCGACGACGATGCGGCGCGAGTGGATCGGCCGGCGGAAAAGATTACTGCCGCGTGCCCGGCTTTTCGCGTTTTCGCCGTTGACTGCGCCACGCGAAGAGATGCGCAACGTGCGCGTTTTCCAACGCGAATAGATCACCGCGTATTTTTTTATTTACGGACGGACATGAAAATCGCATGGAGAGAAGTTTTAAATGGGGGGGTTTAAAATAATTTACTAAGTAGAGTAGCGGAGAGCGCGGGTGCTGGAGTCATCCCGAGCACCAACTGGCGAACGCCGCCGGTGACGCGATTTCGCGGCGTTGGCGTAATCGCCGTCCATTTCGCCGCGGCTCACGCGAGAGTCGTGTTTATCATGCGCTTATCACGAACGTCGCCGCAACAATTCTCGCCGTGAACTGCATCCAGTGCTCGCTCGCTCGCTCGCTCGTCTCGCTCGTCTCTTTCTCCGCCATGCAGCCGTTGAGCTGTTTTATACGAGCTTATACACAAAGTTCGTGGGCATTGCGGCGATTTTACACAAGCGGGGACCAAGGCGTCTTGCGCAAATCTCGGCATCCGAAATCGACGTGTCATTTCCATGTAGATTCCGTCGAGTACGCGGATATCGCGAAGAAACTTTCTTCAATCTGCGCGAAATGTCGTGTTCCTCTCGTCATCGATCCCGCTATCAATCTTCACGCGATCAAACATTCCGCGGTTGCGCCGAGAAAAAATGTTGCCGAAATTTTTCAATACATACATATCACAAGATTTCTCAAAAATCCATAAAAGATTATGAGATGATTTTTATAATCATGGACAAAACTATTCTTTCCTGTCTAGATGAGAAGAACTCCTTAATCTGACTTGATTTTATTAAATCATATTTTTTTAGGCTTGACTAACATTTAAAAAATTAATTATATGATATAGAAATATAAAGTGTGATTTTTAAGACATGGAAATAGACAAAGAAATTTACTGGAAATTCGACTGACAAGTAACCCGATCTTTTTGTTACTCTCCGATTTTAATAAAACTCAGTATATTTGTAGATTAGCTAAAAATAATAGATACTTTTTTTTATATCGGCAATGGTGCAACTTTAAGGGTGAAAACTACCCCTTATATTCATAAGTGTGATTAATTCACTCATTGCATTTAAGCTCACGGTATTAAAACTATTTCTGAGTTTTGGAAATAATAAACGAGTTTTTGTCGTGAAGGCAAATTCAATGTAAAAATTATGGAATTCAAAATGGCAGATCCAATATGGTACCACTGTATTATATAATTACAACAATTACATCAATCTCGCTTCGTTACCGAACCCGGGAATAACCGACGAGGAGTTGGCGAGAGTCTATTCTTATTTCGCTTTTTGTATTTTTTGTTTCATTATTTTTTTATTTTTTTTACTGATTTTTTTATTTCTTTGCTTATAAATAGAAGAGGTAATTTTCACCCGTAAAGTTGCACCACTGCCAATATAAAAAATATATGTCTATTATTTTTGGCTAATCTACAAATATACTAAGTTTCATTAAAATCGGCGAGACACACAAAGGTAGAGTTACTTGTGAATTTATGTTGTTCGTTGTGCTTTAAAGAACTATGCAAGTAACCCGGTTTTTCACAAAGCAAATTCGCTTCTACGCATAATTCTTTATTCTACATGCCTTTGACCGACGTACGACAGTATAATAGTCCATATCGAATCCCCTATAACAATTCGCTGGGAAGAATACTGTGTCAGGGAATGAAATCGCCGTTCGCTCATCCAGCATCCCGCGCGCGTTGAAAAAGACACGAGAGTAAAAAAAAAATATACGATAAGTGACAGCCATATTCCGCGTTCCGCCGTACTTCGCACGGTGGGATTAACGAATTACGCAACCGCCGGCGATCGGCAGCGATTTCCTCGGCTCGATTTCGGCCGTTGAATACTCTCGTCGGCGATACGACCGCAAACGGGGGGAATGTTACACGGAGGAATAACGGCCGCGTGCCGTGAATAATATTCGCGGGCGGGTGTTTCGCGCTTTTCCACGGGACTGTAAATCCGCGGGAATTTATCGCGCCGCGCGCAACGACACAATAAAACAGGGGGGGAAAAGGGGGAGAGGAGAAG